>JABCPU010000250.1:0-100807 GCA_016800925.1 Suillus spraguei
TACCACCAACAGGCAGTAATGGGTAATTGGTCCTCCTTGATTAGAGTTCCATCTGCTGTTGTTATGTGAAAGGGCGTTTTCAGGTGTCATTGTGTCATTTTGTGGAGATTTACAAACTCTCGGAGATGAAGGTTCCAGCTGCTCCAGAGTCTATGACAGCGGTGGCTTCGATGGATTTTAAATGAGTGCGAGAGATAAGGGTAACTGGAACATGAAGTTCCTTTCATTCACCTACAGCTCGTACAAGTCTTAGTAATACATTAGGAGAAACATATGTTGATTTCTTGTTTCCCCAGATCAAAAATCCTCAATAAGGCGGCGCACCGTCTCCTCCTCCTCATCATCTTCTTCCTTAGGAAGATCCTTGATTTCTGCCTGTCAAAGTGGAGTCTTCTTTTTCTTGAGGCACTTACCAATACGATGCCCAGTTTTACGAACATCTGAAGCATTGACCTTTCCTCATGGCTTCCAAAGTTATTCTTCTTTTGTTGTGGACGGTGGGCAGTGATGCCTTTGCACTGGGTATAATTGTTGTCAAGCATGATGCAGAATTTCATGGTTTGTTGAAAACAATGAGAGGGCGATATCGTCATCAATGAGTCAGATGAACAGGGAATCAGGAAGAAGCACAGTGTCTTCATTATCACGAGAACCATCGTCATGATCTGGGCGATGTGAGAGAGCATCTGGACAGCTAGTTTAGTGCCTGCAACATGATGTAATTTGATATTGAAGAGTGACAATGTCAATTGCCAGCAGGCTTGTCGTCGAGTTAACTTCTGTGCGGTATGGAAGTACAGAAGGTTCTTGTGATCAGTGAAGATGATGACAGGGTGGGCGTTTCCTTCAAGATAATAACACCATTCATTTAAGGCATGGATAATATTATAAGTATATTAAGTATCTATATAAGTGTATCATACCTGAGAGTTCAGAGTCAATGCACAAGGCATATAAGACTATGAACTCTGACTATGGACGAGTTTTGTGTAAATAATGTAAACAATGCCTATCATGGTAATGTCCTTAAAGTGTCCCAAAAGTGCAGTCATTGAAGTGTCCTCAATGTCTCGAAAGTGTACTAACAGTCCTGAAAGTCCTGAAAGTCCTTGAACTAATTAAGTGCGAAGTCACACAACTAACATTGCCTTCGTTCATGAATGAGGTGATGAAGATAATTTTTGATTTATCATTTGTGTAAGTCTTATCATTGAGATCATGGTATGCTTTGCATGCAATAAGGAAGCATTCAGCTTTGTCGCGATCGCCATCGAAATTGGGAGGGTGTGCGATCTTTATTTCAGCGGTTTAAAGATACAACCTAACCTGGGCTGTAGATAAAATACCTCCTAAGTTAGTATGTGTGGTCTTGCACTCCATCTAGTCTGCTTCACTTGCAAGACAAGAGTGTTCAACCCTAAAGGGGGATGCCTGTTAGTATGGTCAAGTTCGAGTCAAACCAATGTGTGAATGTAGTGTCATAGTCAGCGGTAAGTTGCTGCGGTCAGTGGTGATGCTGCAGGAACTAGCATAGTAAGTAGTGGTACTAGCATCATTGAAACAAAGTCAGTAACAGTAGCATTGAGTGAGCGGTGATGAGCGACAATATCAGTGGTTAAAGTTGCAAGCGGTGCAAAGAAACAGTAAAGAAGGCCGCGGTACTTTCAGCGGTAAAGTAACAGTGCGTGAGAAGTTCAGTAAAAATAGTAATCAAGAGTCCAGCAGTATGCCAGCGGTAAAGGTGAAAGAGCGAGATCGATTAATGAGCAGTAACGAACTTTAAAGACTAAGTCTACTACTGGTGGTTCCAGAGCTAGACACTAATCTTGACCTATAGTACATGCAATGGGGTAAAATCAGGTACTGTATTGTGTGGAGTATGCAGTGCTTATATCCTAAATTGTACGTATTTGGAATGCTCTAGGCGAGATCAGTAGTGCTCACAGTAACCACCATATTTAAACATAGCGCGAGGCGACATGTAATAAGACTTGCTGTGGAATCAGTGATAACGAACATACAACAAACAACACACCAAATGGAGCTATGCAGGTGCAGCAAGGACATGGGAGGACATCGGTACGTGGAACATGGTGCAGCAGTCGGTATGGTGTGCGGTAAGTGTGAGATGCTGCTGGAAGTGCTAAAGGGGTAAGATGGCCATGGACAAGTGGTAACTCCTATAGACATGAGACGAGTGTCAAAAGATAGGGTTTTAAGCCTAGCGCCAATATGTTTGTTACAACAGGTTTCAGTGCAGTCGTGGACATGATGTCTTCTTCGCTGCAATGCCTCTAGTCTGAGTGATATCAAGTGAGGGCTTTCTGGATCGATTCAGATGTGGGATCTACACTCACAGATGTGCACGTTTTGTGGGACTTTAATCTTTTGTTATGAACTGGGGTGGCATCACCAGCGACAGTAAAAAGACACAGCTGGTCTGCTGGGGAGTTCTACTATGTTAAAAAGAGAATGAGGATGATAAGTACATGGAGGGTTCTGAGTATGGACAGAGTTCAAGTCGAAGAGTTGTGACTCAAAGACAATCAAGAATAATGACTAAGGCTAAGGAGTGCTTAGACTTAGAAACGATTCAGATGACTTAGGTTGGAGACCTAAATACAGCGTGCTTAAATAAGCCAATATGTGCGCACGGACCAAGAGAGATGTGAGAATGTAGGTGCATATCCTAAGGAGGAAGGTGACTATAGTACAGATGCATTGAGCATATGAGTCAAGAAGTATGTTACGTAATATACAAGGTAAAGACGAGAGGAAAATGAATAGGGGCACATATGATTGTAACAAAAACGCAATCAGAATTGTCATTTTCTACCCCCCCTCTGTGGTCTGATCTCCAAGACAGATGATTGGCCTTATCATTGACTACACCAGGCTTATGTTGGAGCGTAAATTCATACTCCGCCAGGAACAAACTCCATCTGGCTTGCCTTCTTGTCAACTTTTGACTTGTCATGAAATACTCGAGATTTTTATGATCAGTCCAGATTTCCACAGGATGAGGTGCTGTCATATACCATACTTCTGATCCCAGATCTGATCGATTCTATTTCCATCCGGTCCACAGATCCTGTCCGGATTGCCCATCCGAATGTGCCCACTTCTCACACTCTAACTCCCTTGTGTATATCTGTGTCTATCTCCTTTCGTCATTCCTCCTGTTTCCGGTATCCCGGCTGTGTATATTTCCGTCCTGTGTCACTGATCCATTACCTGTGTTTCATTTCCGATTCGTGCTTACTGATCCACTGTGCATTAACTAATAGACTTCCGTTATACATCGTACATAGCCCTTGGTCCCAGACTCATTGATTATCCATACTAGACACTTACAGTATATAAACCACTTGTAGATCTCCGTAGAACCTTAGTTCAAATATCATCTTAGATTCTGCTCATTCTGCTTCCTCCGGACTTAAGTCACTTTCTGCTCTAAGTCATCTTCCGAGACTTGGAATTGATTCCTTTAGTCTATATCTCCGACTCTATCTTCGGATATGTTAAGACCGTACTCAAAGGGTGAAGGATCCGAAGGGCTTTGGCCTCAGTTTGTGCACTGTGCCCCTTATTTCAGGGAGTAGGTATACGTCTGAAGATCCGGAAGGAGTTGCGTGGTGGATCCGGACATCCGAAGGTATCAGATATGATACGTCCGAAGGTTATCCGGAGCATAGGGATGGAACGAGGATTATGGCTAGCTTCGGAATGAGTTCCTAACTAGA
Source organism: Suillus spraguei (assembly GCA_016800925.1). NCBI lineage: Eukaryota > Fungi > Basidiomycota > Agaricomycetes > Boletales > Suillaceae > Suillus > Suillus spraguei. The sequence continues at coordinate 3,744 of JABCPU010000250.1, forward strand.
AACTGACAGAGGTAGACTATCCGAAGATAGAGTCGGAGATATAGACTTAAGGAATCAATCCCAAGTCTTGGAAGACGACTAGAGCGGAAAGTGACTCAAGTCTGAAGAAAGCAGAATGAGCAGAATCCAAGATGATATTTGAACTAAGGTTCTACAGAGATCTACAAGTGGTTTATATACTGTAAGTATCTAATATGGATAATCAAACAAGTCCAGGACCGAGGGCTATGTATGAAGTGTAACGGAAGTCTATTAGTTAATGTGCAGTGGGATCAGTAAGCACGAATTGGAAATGAAACACAGGTAACGGATCAGTGACACAGGACGGAAATATACACAGCTGGGATACCGGAAACAGGAGGAATGATAAAAGGAGATAGACGCAGATATACACAAGGAGTTAGAGTGCGAGAAGTGGGCACATTCAGATGGGTGATCCGGACAGGATCTGTGGACCGGACGGAAATAGAATCAATTGGATCTGATCGGATATGGTTGGATCTGGGATTAGAAGTATGGTATATGACATGCTCCCTGCACATAGTGCCTCCACTCTTCCAATGCTCAAATGATTGCTAATAATTCTTTGTCATGAATGTTGTCATTTTGTTCTGCATCATTCATTGACTTCAAATAATAAGCAATAGGATGCCATAGTCCATCTTCCATTTGTTGAGAAAGTACTGCACCAGATGCATAATCAGAAGCATCGGTCTCTATTCTTTTCTTTTTCTCAACGTCTGGCATTACTAGGAGCAGAGCTTCTGTGAATCATTTCTTTAATTCATCAATGCATTCTGTTGCTTCTCCATCCAATTCATGGAACATCTTTTCTTAGCAAATCATTCATTGGTCTGGCTATATCCGAGAACCCCAATATGAATCTTTGATAGAAGTTGGCAAAGCCCATGAATGCTTGTATATCTTTTATGCATTTGGAAACAGGCCATTTCAATACTCCTTCTACTTTCACAGGGTCCATAGACACATTGCCTTTTTCCACGATCAACCCTAAGAATTCGACTTTAGACTGTTCGAAACTACATTTCTCTGGTTTCAAGAACAGGTCATTATCTTTTAATCATTTGAGTACTTCTCGCACGACTTTCCGGTGTTGCTCCTTATTTCCATTTGTAAAGACCAAGATGTCATCGATGTAGACAAGGACCATCTTTCCATCAATGAGATCTCTAAATATTTCATTCATCATGGTTGGAAAGTTGCTGGAGAATTCGTCAACCCGAAATACATTATGGTTGGTTCATGGTGACCAAAAGGTGTTTTGAAAGCTGCCTTCCACTCATCTCCTTCCTTCATCTGAATGTTATTGTATCCCCATTGTACATCCATTTTGGAGTACATCGCGGCACCAGTTAAAGCATCAATTAAATCTTGAGATCTCGGTAAAGGATATGCGTTCTTAACCGTCTTCTCATTGAGCTTTCTATAGTCCATTACTGGTCATAATTTGCCATCTTTTTTGGCCACAAAGAAGAAAGGTGCTGCAACAGGAGATTGTGAGTCTCTAATATGTCCTAGTGCAGTTTTGGCTTTTAATCAATCTTTCAATGTGTCTGTTGCAATCATACATGCCCCTATTCATTTTCCTCTCGTCTTTACCTTGTATATTACGTAACATGATCCCGACTCATATGCTCAACACATCTGTACTATAGTCGCCTTCCTCCTTTGGATATGCACTTACGTTCTCACATCTCTCTTGGTCTGTGCACACATATTGGCTTATTTAAGCACATTGTATTATGCTTGTGTACTTTACTTAATCTTACTGGGTTTTACCTGGAATATCCTTCGCTTAGGTCTCCAACCTAAGTCATCTGAATCGTCTCTAAGTCTAAGCACTCCTTAGTCTTAGTCTCTATTCTACTGATTATCTTAGAGTTGCGACTCTTCGATCGAACCCTTGATCCTACTCAGAATACTTCCTTGTAGGAGTCCTTGTTCTCCTTTGAACATAGTTGAACCTCCCAGCAGACCGGCTGTGTCTTATCACTGTCGCTGGTGATGCCACCCCAGTTTGTAACAAAGATTAAAGTCCACATTGATCATCGACTATCCAGTCTTCAAACCCCTCCATCTGAACCCTGATAAAGCCCTAACGGACAGCAAGACCATGCATGTAGGCACTGAAAAAGCATAACTCACCAGACCATTCATCATTATGACTACTACAGCCACTACCAGGAAATATTTTGAATATAAATCAGTTTCCCAACTGCATTTGATGGAGATCGCGACAATTCTCTGGAATTCATTCTATCATGCAACACATACTTCGACATCAATGAAAAGTTCTATACCAACGACAAGCAGAAGATCATTTTCATTACATCCTTCATGACGGAAAAGAACACCAAATCTTGGAAAGAACAATTTCTTGCTCATGCTCAATCCATCGACACTTCTGGACAGAAAGTTGGTTATGGGATGATGAAAGATTTCATGAAAAGTTTCAATAAAGCTTTCGAACTGTTAAGACTGTACTCAAAGGTAGAGAGACCTGAAGGGCTTTGGCCTCAGTTCGTGCACTGTGCCCCTTTCCCAAGTAATGCCCCTTATTTCAGGGAGAAGTTATACATCCGAAGATCTGGAAGGAGTTGCGTGACAGGTCCGGACATCCAAAGGTATCGGATATGATACATCTGAAGGTTATCCAGAATGTAGGGATAGAACGAAGATTAAGACTAGCTTCGGAACGAATTCCTAACTAGAAACTAGCAGAGATAGACTATCCGAAGATAGAGTCAGAGATATAGACTATAGGTATCAATCCCAGTCTCAGAAGATGACTTGGAGCGGAAAGTGGCTTAAGTCCGGAGGAAGCAGAATGAGCAGAATCTAAGATGATATTCGAACTAAGGTTCTACAGAGATTTACAAGTGGTTTATATACTGTAAGTATCTAAGATGGATAATCAACAAGTCCAGGACTGAGGGCTATGTATGAAGTGTAATGGAAGTCTATTAGTTAATGCACAGCGGATCAGTAAGCACAAATCAGAAATGAACACAGGTAACGGATCAGTGACATAGGACAGAAATATACATAGCCGGAATACCGGAAACAGGAGGAATGACGAAAGGAGATAGACGCGGATATACACAAGGGAGTTAAGGTGCGAGAAGTGAGCACATTCGGATGGGTGGTCCGGACAGGATCTGTGGACCGGATGGATATGGAATCGATCGGATCTGATCAGATATGGTCAGATCTGAGATTAGAAGTATGGTATATGACAGAACTGGTAGATTCCATGGGAACCGCATTAACGAAGCTCAGGGATCTTAAACAAGGAAACGGCAAGCTCCAAACCTATATCACTGACTTCAAAGCGCTTGCAGCTAAAGCCCATATCACTGACAATGCAACGAAGATCCAATTCTCCAAGATGGCCTTAACTTAGGCATCTTGACCAAACTATTCACACCAGGCGATGTCCCAGATGTATTCCACAATGTTGTATCACAATGCGTTTCCACGACAACTCCCACCAACGCCTTCAGGTGTTACAAGCACGTCACGCTCCGCAGAAGAAGAGGAACTATGGAAATGCGCGTTACACACCCAGTCGTGATTCAAACACAATGGTCGTAGATCGAATCTCTGATATGGAAAGATCTGAGTGCATGAGAAAAGATCAATGTTTCAGATGCAGAAAGACAGGACACCATATTGGTAACTGCCCTGATAGGAAGAAGAAGACCCCACTCTGTCAAGTGGAAGCCAAAGAAGTTCAAACGAAGAAGACAAAACCGTGAGACAAATTGTAGAGGATTTTTAACTTGGAGAAACAAAGACTCGATGTATGTTTCTCCCAATGTATTACTAAGACTTGTAGGTGCTGTAGGTGAAAGAAAAGAACTTTGTATTCCTATCACCCTTCATTCACGTACTCGCTTAAAATCCATCAACACCACCGCTGTTATCGACTCTGGCGCAGCAGGAACATTTATCTCCAAGGAGTTTGTGAAACTCCATCAAATCACATGACGAAAACTCAAAACACCATTTCAAGTTACCACCACAGATGGAACCCTCATCAAAGGAGGGCCAATCATGCATTATTGCCTTCTAGTGGTAAAGATTGATGAACGAACCATGTATGGAAAGTTCAATATCACTAAACTTGAGCGAAGAGATCAAATTCTTCTGGGAATCCCGTGGTTACATGTCATGAACCCAAGTATAGATTGGGCTGCCGAAACACTTGCCCTATCACAAATGACAAAGTCTGATGAAATTGAACAAGATGTGGATACAGATCAGAAGAGGAACAGATTACCTTCTGCTTTCCCTTACCACACCAAGAAATGGCAAAATTCAAAACTTCTGAAACTTATTGTTGCTCCTACCATTGACATTCCTGACGAACTCATGATCAACAAAACTTCTCCACGAGTAGAAAAATGAAAGAACAAGTCAGAACCAGAATCTCGACTGCCGCCATCAAAACCCATCGAACAACGACCAATCAAAGAACAACAACAAGGAAAGCAGAAAACTGAAGAAGATCTCGGAGGACGAGCTCATAATATTCCAAAGTTAACCAAATATTTTGTACCACCCAAATCATTAACCCCGTCCACTTCTATCAAAGAAATTCCTGATCAGGACGAACCCATGATGTCCACCATGCCCGCCGAAGAAGATGAGCAATTTAATACTATGCATGACATATGGAGTGCCCCAGAAGTACGAGAAGTATCATCCTATGAACTTGAAGAAGGAGAATTCCTGGCTGAATACAACATCGACGGAAGTTACATGAGAATCATCGACGAAGTATCCATGGATACACCCCTTACTTGTGATGGAACTTCCCAACTTGAACAACTCCTGAATTACTCTACCATCTCCCTTCCTCCGCTGAAATACAGTAACAAGGCACAAGAATTCGCAACCGATGAAAAAAAGAAGAAAAAGAAATCATTCGAAGAACTCGTACCATCCTACCTCCATGACTTCGCTGACATCTTTGCTGTAGATGGACTTAACAAACTTCCCCCAGAATGACCCAGTATTGACCACCACATCGATACCAAACCTGGTTTCATTCCCCGAACGTCTAAGGTTTACCCACTGTCAGAAAATGAATGAACTTTGGTAAAAGCATTCATTGATGAAAATGTTGCTAAGGGGTTCATTTCTGAATCAAAATCACCCCAAGCTAGTGGATTCTTCTTCATTGGAATGCAGAGCGGAGAACTCTGTCCTTGCCAGGACTATCATTACATCAATGATTGGACGGTCAAAAATGCTTATCCACTTCCTTTACCGGTATCTCTTGTGGCACGGCTTCACAACACACAATTCTTCATGAAAATGGATATATGGTCGGGATACAACAACATCCGCATCCATCCCAAGGATCAATGGAAAGCTGCGTTCACAACGGAATTTGGTCTCTATGAACCTAATGTCATGTTCTTTGGGTTATGTAATTCACCAGCCACATTTCAAGCATACATGAATCGCACCTTCCAGCAGGAGATTAACGAAGGATGGATGGTTATCTATATGGACGATATCCTCATTTTCTTGACAACTATGGAGGAACACCGCGAATGTACCAGATGAGTACTAATTAAAGTATGGAACGAACATCTTTTCCTCAAACCAGAAAAGTGTACCTTCAATGCTGATGAAGTGGAATACCTTGGAATGATCATTCGGCCTGGACAGATTGCTATGGATACTGCCAAGACAAAGGGATTGCCGAATGGCCTGTTCCAAAAAGCGTAAAAGATGTTCGGTCGTTTTTAGGATTCTGCAACTTTTACCACACATTTATCTCCCATTACTCTGATATTGCACGACCCCTCATCAGTCTAACAAAGAAGGATACTTCCTTCCTTTGGACGACTCAATGTCAGGATACCTTCCAAGACCTCAAGGAATGCTTTATAAAACAACTGGTACTTTGCAATCAAGATCCATCATGGCAATTTGCGGTTGCAACTGATGCTTCTCTTGTAGCAACTGGAGGCGTCCTATTGCAAACCGACGAAAATGGCATTTATCACCCATGCGCTTACCTATCTCAGTCGCTATCAGATTTTCGACCGGGAATTACTTGCAGTTATCTGCGCCTTAAACAAATGGTGTTACTATCTTGAAGGGAGCGCCCACACTGTCATCGTCTTCACTGACCACAAAAACCTTCTGTACTTCTGTACTGCACAGAAGTTAACTCGACGACAAGCTCACTGGCAATTGACATTGTCACTCTTTGACATTGAACTACACCATGTTGCAGGCACTAAACTAGCTGCTCCAGATGCTCTCTCACGTCGCCCAGATCATGATGATGGTTCTCGTGATAATGAAGATGCCGTGCTTCTTCCTGATTCCCTGTTCATCCAACTCATCGATAATGATCTACTTGATGTATTGGCTACTTCTGACCCTTTGGACGACCCTGTATTTAAAACGGTGTTGGATGCACTAGACGGTGTCTGTCTTCCTCCCATGAAGTCGGCATTGTCCAATTGGAAGATCGAACATGACGTGCTCTATTTCAAGAACCGTGCTTACATTCCTCCCATTCATCGCGCCGCTACCCTCGCTCGCTATCATGATCATATCACTGCTGGTCATCCTGGCTGTTTCAAAACTGAAGAACTGGTTAAATGGGAAGCCTGGTGGCCTTCTATGGGTGCATATATCCGTAAATACGTCGAGAGTTGCGCCCTTTGTCAGCAAATGAAATCAGATACTCATCCAGTCCGACCTCCACTTGTCCCCATTCCCTCCTCCGCTACCTGCCCCTTCTCGCAAATCTCTGTTGATTTGATCACTGATCTCCCCATTTCGGGGGGCTTTGATAGTATCATGGTTGTGGTGGACCATGGCCTTATGAAGGGGGTAATTATTATCCCTTGCCTTAAAATGGTAACCTCCGAAGGCATAGCAAAGTTATTTTTGAAACATGTCTATCGATGGTTTGGTCTCCATGACAAAGTCATATCAGATTGAGGACCGCAGTTTCTATCAAGATTCTCAAAAGAACTTGCACGACTCCTTGATTATACCATCGCCCCTTCTACCAACTATCATCCTCAGACTGATGGACAAACTGAACGATTAAACCAAGAATTAGAAACCTATTTGCATATCTACTGCTGCAACAACCCTGAAGAATGGATAGAACATCTCCCTATCGCTGAATTCATTCACAATCATCAACAACACAATGCCCTAAATGCCTCACCATTCTTTCTCATGATGGGATACGAACCCCGTGCCATTCCCCATTTAATCCCTGATTCTACCATACCAGCAGCAGAAGATCCGAGAAGAAGCCATTGCATGCCATAACATTGCTATGCAAACAATGGCAGGATGATCCAGAGGAGATAAGTACCAACCATGGAAGATCGGAGATAAAGTTTGGCTATCTGCTGCTAACCTTAGACTCAAACTCCCATCGTGAAAGCTTGCACCAAAGCGATATGGACCTTTCCCGATCACCAACGTCTTATCACCTATCACATTCACACTCAAACTTCCTCCGCAATGGAAGATTCACCCCACCTTCCATGCTTCTGTGTTATCGTCCTATAGCAAAAACGACGTACATGGTCCGAACTTCCTTGAACCACCGCCTGATATCATTGAAGAAAAAGAAGAAGAATATGAAGTAGAAGCAATTCTTTCCCATACAGGAACCAGAAATCGCCGACACTATCTTGTCTCCTGGAAAGGATATTCATCGGGAGATAACAAATGGATTCCCAAAAAGAACTTAGCAAATTCCGCACGAATCCTGAATGCTTATAAGAAACGACACGACCTTTGAATTTGAACCAGCCTCACAAACTATTCAATATGACTTCCTCTGCAACTGCCTCCTTCCCTACTGCTTACATCCACCCCATCGCTGAAGAAACTTACACCACCGCCGATCAATATGATGACCTCATCAGAAACATTGACGAAAACTCCTTCATCGAAGCCGCCCTCCTCTGTCCTGGACATGCAACTGAGATTGAAAAGATCCTTACCGGCAAGGATGTGTTTGTCACCATCCTCCTTACCAACATCATCTGCACAGCCACCCTCATCAAAACTCTATGCCATGACATTCAAGATGATACTATCCATCAACGAATCCTACACTGCCAGAAACGCATTCGTGCTTACGGCTGCTTCTCCTTCCCAATTCTTTTAAGGCTGATGTTGAAACGGCTATTCACATTGTGGCCAAGCATCGAGCAGGCATGGCTAGACCTCCCTCTCCGCAAAGAGATCCACTTCCAATTCCTGCTCCTCCCACCCATCATTCAGGCACTCGTTCTAATATCACTGCCCTTACTGGCTTACTCGCTGCTGTTCAGGAAGCCAATAACACAGCCGATGCCATTATTGGAGAAATTGAAGAAGCAATGGTTGACTCTAGAGAAGCAAGAGGATTGGTAGCTCGTTTAATTGATGCCATCCATCACTATGAAACACAACCACGCCATCCCCAGTCAACACTACCACCACACTTGATGAGGACACAGAACCTCCTCATCTATTTACTGAATGCTCCGTCATGCACGAGAAAGCGGTCGTAACTGGAGAACTACATAACGAGCTTGCTGAGATTATCGCGCTCAGTCAACTCATAGCTGGAGAACTAGATAGCGAACTCGCAGAGATTACCGCGCTTGGTCATCAGTTAAAAGAACTTCATATTCATCCACCTATGGTCGTCCCTCATACCTTTGACTCTACAATTCCCATCCTCGTAGAAGCCTTAGGGCCTACAACTTCCTCAGACCCCAATGAGTTGCTAGCTGCAGCTGTCGTGACACCAGCACCCTCAATTTATACTGTTAACAACAACCAAATCAAGGACATCCGTTCTAGCAATGAACAAGCCCTTAGACATATTACTCGTAAACGTGGAAAGAAATGTGCATGTTCTACGAGCCCCCATTGCTGCATCATCGCCCCGACTCCACTTCATAAAATGAACTCCAACCCTGATGAAAACATGAAATGCTGAGTCTGTGGCCTACTTGGGCATCGCCAGAAGAATTGTGCCGAGTACCAGTGTGGGGTTTGTCGGTATTGGTCACTGACCCACTTATCCATTTACTGTCCTCAATGAGTCAGAACTCCACCCTTCACACTAACCTGGAAGGATAACAGATTCTACAATGTACTTCGTTCTTGGGAATGACAGCTTGGTGATGAACGAACTCAAGCAATGGCTAGAAGAGACTATAAACAACAAGCTGGTGCCAAAGAGGCCGCTTATATGATGAGTGGTTCCGTTCTTGACAAAGATTACGAGTTCAGTGACGATCCGATCTACTATGAGAATGCTCCAGAATAAGTAAAGTTTGGTGACTTTATGTGTAAATCAGGGGTAATGTTACAATCGTACATGCCCCTATTCATTTTCCTCTCGTCTTTACCTTGTATATTACGTAACATGATCCTGACTCATATGCTCAACACATCTGTACTATAGTCGCCTTCCTCCTTTGGATACGCACTTACGTTCTCACATCTCTCTTGGTCTGTGCACACATATTGGCTTATTTAAGCACATTGTATTATGCTTGTGTACTTTACTTTAATCTTACTGGGTTTTACCTGGAATATCCTTCACTTAGGTCTCCAACCTAAGTCGTCTGAATCGTCTCTAAGTCTAAGCACTCCTTAGTCTTAGTCTCTATTCTACTGATTATCTTAGAGTCATGACTCTTCGATCAAACCCTTGATCCTACTTGGAATACTTCCTTGTAGTAGTCCTTGTTCTCCTTTGAACATAGTTGAACCTCCCAGCAGACCGGCTGTGTCTTATCACTGTCGCTGGTGATGCCATCCCAGTTCGTAACAGTGTCCATCTCTTTAGGTGACAGTGGATATGGTTTCGCATTTGGTGGAAGATCATTCTCATCTTTGAGATCTATCGCATGATCCCACTTCTTTCTTTCAGGAAATCTCTTTAATTCCTCTTCTGAGAATACACCCAGGTAATTGTGAAACCAGTCTGGAACTATTTCTTCTACAGACTTCTTCTTCTTAGTAGCTTTCTCTGCTACTTTCTGCTCCATGGCGATAGAAGCTTTGTATCTAATCCACTCATTCTTTGGACTATCTTCATCTTCTATTTCCTCAACCATTGCCCTCTTCTTCACCATGCCTTCATTGTCATCTTCCTCTTCCGTGGGAATCAGATCTGGCAAGTCACCCTGGTTTTGGGTTTTATGTTTTTCTCTATTTTTCTGTCTTGTGTCTTTCTTAGTTTCACACTTGACTGGGCATTGTGTAAGAGCAAATCATCCTGCGTTCCAATCAATCTCCAGATTATGGTACCTCAGCCAATCTATGCCGATAATGACATCGTCGCTTCCTAGATCTGTAACCATGAAGGCTGCTTTATCCTCTTCATGATCCTCGATCTTTAGTCCTAATTTGGTGAAACGTGTCATAGCTCCAGTGGCATTTAGCAAGCCATCAATGTTCTTGACTGGTATAGGATGCAATAATTTATGACACCTGACCTCATTCTTCTCCACAAATCTTTCACTAATAAATAATGTGGATGCGCCACAGTCTACAAGCGCTTTTATGTCTGCTTTCTCATTCTTTCCTTTTAAAGTAATCAGAATGTAAAATGCTCTGATTTTGTTTTTACACATAATTCCATTACTTCCGTGAAGTTCGAAAGAATCAAGAATCGATTGTTTGGGTCTTGGTCCACAGACTTTGACTTTAACCCTTCTAAAATCCTTTCCTTTAGGCAAGTTCACCCATGACTCAAACCATTTTGGAAGTTTGGATTCTTCTTTTTTCTTGGCACTTTTGGCAGCCTTCGCCTCCAATTGTTGTTCAATTCTTTTTCCCTCTGGAGTTGCAAGCCATTGCATAAACCATCTCAGAGGTTTCGAATCATCTATGGCATTGATTTTCATTCTACAATTTCTGACAATGTGTCCTTTTTGCCGCAATCATAACATCTGAATGAGGTAGAAACAAACATAGTACCAGTTGTATTCTGGAACCTGATTTACTGATGTTTGTTTGATAGACTAGTCATAACAGTCTATCCGAATAGGAATGATGATGAAAAAGGAGATGGGAAAAGAAGTATGTAAATGGAAAACTGAGCAGTCCCCGATATCTGATCGGATCTACCACGTACTCAGGTCCTAAAAGGTTCTTTAATCAACCCAACTAGGTGCTTCCCTATTTACTAACTAGGAAAATTATCATAAAGGTTTTTGTAATCTTCCAGGTGGGAAAAGTTATCTTGAAAGACACGGTGCTCTTCCAGCCAAAGCTTACAAGCGACCAGCCTATCTTGGACAACGAGGCAATTCCACTAAATACTCAGAAGGAGACTAGATCTTCTATTGTACGAAAAGATGTTATCATAACAGGAAACTATAGTAGAGCTCAGCAGGCAGGGTCTTGGGCCAGCACTGAGGTCATGGATTGAACACTTAATGTTGCTCGTCCTCCGTCTACTGGCAGCAGCAATGTAAGGCTGGGCCTGGTAGAGGTCTACTAACTACAAAAGACTATTGGTATGAAGTGCACTCAAATGAGCAAAGGGGAGAAGAAGATCGCGACTTTTTTTAGGGTCGGGCAAGATAAAACATGTGATGTCTCAGAATGTGTTTGTCAAGATACTGAAGAACGTCACTCGAGAAAAGGATGATAAAAAGACTTCTAAGAGTCGTCTACAATGGTACTATCATTGAAGAGGAGTCTAGAAGAAAGTATGCAGTGGTATGTGAGTCTGTCATATACCATACTTCTGATCCCAGATCTGACCATATCCGATCAGATCCAATCGATTCTATTTCCGTCCGGTCCACAGATCCTGTCCGGATTGCCCATCTAAATATGCCCACTTCTCGCACTCTAACTCCCTTGTGTATATCTGCGTCTATCTCCTTTCGTCATTCCTCCTGTTTCTGGTATCCCAGCTGTGTATATTTCCGTCCTGTGTCACTGATCTGTTACCTGTATTTCATTTCCAATTCATGCTTACTGATCCACTGTGCATTAACTAATAGACTTCCGTTACACTTCGTACATAGCCCTCGGTCCCGGACTTGTTGATTATCCATATTAGATACTTACAGTATATAAACCACTTGTAGATCTCCATAAAACCTTAGTTTGAATATCATCTTAGATTCTACTCATTCTGTTTCCTCCGGACTTGAGTCACTTTCTGCTCTAAGTCATCTTCCGAGACTTGGGATTGATTCCTTTAGTCTATACCTCCGACTCTATCTTCGGATAGTCTACCTCTGTTAGTTTCTAGCTAGGAACCAATTCCGAAGCTAGCCATAATCCTCATTCCATCCCTACACTCCGGATAACCTTTGGATGTACCATATCCGATACCTTCAAACATCTGGATCCGTCACGCAACTCCTTCTGGATCTTCGGACATATACCTACTCTCTGAAATAAGGGGCATTACTGGGGAAAGGGGCACAGTGCACGAACTGAGGCCAAAGCCCTTCGGATCTTTCACTCTTTGAGTATGGTCTTAACAGTATATTCGAACTCACACCTTTCCAAGTAACATTCTCTAAACCATCCCAAATCATGCCTCCCCGTAAAACTCAGAACACTCTCCGAGGAGCCGGACTTGGTCTGATCCAACGAGATCTGACACCCATCGTCCAAACATTCACCAGCTTCTCTCAACGCCGTGCAAGCATGAGCGACATAGGTCAAAGCATCTCTGCGTGTCAAGCCAGACCGGATCTGGTTACACCAACTCAGAACACGGATGACCCAGACACTAATTCACGGCCAACCATTTGCTTTGATGATGAGTTGCACGGCAACCCACCAGATGATGGAGGTGATGATCCAGACGATGAGGATCCGGATGAAGAAGAAGATCATAACCATCTGAACCCTCAGGACCGGGTCTTAGCTCAACTATCCATAGCCATTAATCACCTCGCTCGCAGTAGCCATCGTACCACCACCTCGGACTATAGCAAGGTCAAAATCTGTGAACCAGATATCTTTGACAGATCTGAGCCTCGCAAGCTCCGAGCATTCTTTGTCCAGTGTGAGCTCAACTTCCAGAGCAAACCTAATGTGTTCCGTTCTGGATGTGCTAAAGTCAACTTTGCCCAATCTTACCTCAAGGGTATGGCTCTCGAGTGGTTCAAACCGGATCGGAAATGCAGCTGGAACAGCTCCATATGTGTGACGGACAATGCATCAACAAGTACATTGTAGAATTCCAACGACTTACCTCCCAAGTACGTGAATGGAGAGACGGAGCTCTATGATGCCAATTCTACAATGGACTTCCAGCCCAAATCAAGGATGAGATTAGTCACATGGGTAAACCCACTACCCTTTCAGAGTTCAAGACTCTCGCCCAAACCATCAACACCTGTTACTGGGAGCGGAGGGGCGAAGTCACCCGAGAGAGTAAAACCACCTCTTCCCATCCTCCCAGGCAGTCAACATCCAACCAGACGAACTCCAACTCATCCGGATCCGATACGCCCAAATTCAATAAGACCACATCCTCTACAACCTCCTCTGTCCTGAAGGCTTCGGATCTTCCTAACGTTGTTGGTGTGGACAGAAAGCTAACCACCCAGGAGTGTCAGAGGTGTATCGACAAAAGGCTCTGTATGTTCTGCAGCGGACCTGGTCACACTGCCCGAGACTGCACCAAATCCACTTCGCGCACTACCAAAGGCCATGCTACCATGCTCACTCCAGAAACTGATCCGGAAGCCTCAGACGAGGCAAAAAATTAGTCTGCAACTCTCCTGACTCTTTGCGGGATGAGGGTCGCATTGGCCCAATATGTACAACAGAGCTACGACTCAATGCTGTAACTCTTCCTGATCCGAACTCTCTGTGTCCATATGTCTCTCTTCCGTCTTTCTCCAATATATCTGACTTTCCGGCCCTCATAGACTGTGGCTCCTCCCACTGCTTCGTAGACACTGATTTCATCTGAAAACATAAAATTCCTACCTATCAGATTCCTCTGCTTCTGCTCCGTTTGTTTGATGGAACATGCAATAACAATATTGTCGAAGCCATAAACTTATCCGTCCGATTCTCCTCCGGTGTAATCACCTCTGACATGTTCTATGTTACCCCTTTGGATTCCTCATGTTATATTGTTGTTGGATATAGCTGGCTGACCCGACACAATCCATTGATTGACTGGGTATTGGGCAGCATCGAGTTCCAAACTACTGTACAGGGAATGCCATTGACCCCATCCACATCATTGCTGCCTCTGGACATACCATCCATGGCAGGAAATTCCAATCCGACACCTCCGTTACCTCCAGATATTCTATCCAAGGAAGAATCCTCCCCTCCAATATCTCCGTTGCCTCAGAGCATCTGTCACAACCCACAAACGAATTAATGCAAGGGTAGAGACTAGGACTCAAACTAAGGTTATCACAAAGAGAGAGAGGAGCAAGGACGTCTTGGATTGCTACAGTTGTAGATACAAGAGGTTTGAACTAAAGAACTACTACAGCGAAACTAGCTAACTATATACACATATTGAAACTGAGATATAAACTGAGTTTGAAACTACTAGCCAATCATAAAATAGAAACGAGAATCGTACGATGTGATAGTTGTGACATTGTTATGACATCATATTCTAGAAGGTTCTAAGATCATGTGATACTATTTTATCTTATCTTATCCGATAGCATCATAAAAGATCTCTTCCTCTTCATCAGGAAATTTGGTTATAGAAGCGGATATGGGAATTTCGATAGGATTTGGGTTTGTCTTAGTGCTAGGTTTAGACGCTTTAGGGAAATTGAGAAAAGAGTAATGATTTGTATTTGGAATTCGTGACAGCATCCCATCCTTGGCAGAGACTCCTCTTCTGACCAAATCCAAACCCTCCATTGACACTTTGGTCCCTAACATATCTCTGATAAATGCAGTGGCCTTTTGCCATGCCTGCAAGTTAGAAGGATCCACTTAGTTCAGCATCTATCTCTGGCCCTCTGGGGTTAATCTCTGATCCACATCCATATCATCCAAACCTCCAGACCTCTCCAGAATCCCTTCTGAATACCATGAGTTCGCGGATGACTTTGATAAAGGCAAAGCCAGACAGTTACCTCCTCACCGACCCTATGACCTCAAAATTGAGATAGAGGAAGGAGCTAGTCCGCCTCTCAGAACCATATATTCTCTCTCTCCAGTCGAGCTTGAAGCCCTCCGGAAGTTCCTCAATGAAAACATCTCGTCTGGACTCCTCTGATCCTCGTCCTCTCCTCACAGAGCCCCTGTCCTGTTTGTGAAAAGAAGGACGGTTCCCTTTGCCTTTGTGTAGATTTCCGAGGCCTCAACCAGATTACCAAAAAGGACCGTTATCCGTTACCCCCCATTGCCAACCTCCTAGACTCTCCGAGCTGCGCTAAAGTTTACACCAAATTTGATCTCCATTCTGCTTACCATCTCGTCCGGATAGCGGAAGGAGATGAATGGAAGACTTCCTTCCATATGCGCTATGGCTCCTATGAATGGTTGGTAATGCCAGAAGGCCTTACAAATGCTCCAGCGGCTTTTCAATGCTTTGTTAATAGCATGTTTGCCAATATGCTGGATATATGTGTTATTGTTACGAACTGGGGTGGTGTCACCAGCGACAGTGAAAAGACACAGACAGTCTGCTGGGAGTTCTTACAATGTTCAAAAGAGAACAAGGTGAAAGTACAAGGAACGCGTTCTTTGTACGATCAAGGGTTCAGCCTCAATGACAAGTCAAAGAGGTATCCGCGAGAATAGAGACTAAGACTAAGGAGTGCTTAGACTTAGAGACGATTCAAGACGACTTAGGTTGGAGACCTAAGCGAAGGAGATTCCAGGTAAAACCCAGTAAGATTAAAGTAGAGAAACTACTACAAGTACACTGTGCTTAAATAGGCCAATATGTGCGCACAGACCAAGTAAGTGTGAGAATGTAACTGCGTATCCTAAGAAGGAAGGCATGTATCATACAAATGCGTTGAGCATATGAGTCAGAGTCTCGTGATATAATATACAAGTAAAAGAGTAAAGGGAAAATGAATAGGGGCATGTACGATTGTAACATTACCCCCTTTTTATACGTAAAGTCACCGACTTTACTCACTTTGATTTGCATAGTAAATGGGGTCATCGCTGAACTCGTAATCTTCATCAGCATATGACCCACTCATCATATATTTGGCCTCTTCAAGACCGGCACGACGCTTAGAGTCCTTCCTCTTTTCTTTCCGGATATGTTCATCATCAAGTTGTTTCTCCCAGGTACGAAGTGCGTCATAAAATCCTTCATCCTTCCAGGTTAAGTCGAAGGGAGGAGGTCCGACTCGATGAGGACAATAAAGAGATAGATGAGTAGGCGACCAATATCTGCAAACTTTGCACTGATATTCCGCACAATTCTTCTGGCAATGCCCTAGCAAGCCACAGATTCGGCACTTCATATTCTCATCGGGATTAGAATGAACTGCGCGCAATGGAAATGGAGAGATGATGGGTGTGGGACTGGTGGATCTAGCACGTTTCTTTCCCTTGTTCTTCCTCATGTGTTTTAAAGCAAGAGTATTGGCTCGTTTAAGCTGCGCCTGTTGGGCAGTGGATAACGTGTATGCTGATGTTGGGAGATCCGGGGTAACTGCTTGTTCAGCAGCCGCAAGAAGTTCGGTGGACAAAGAAGGGGAAGTGATGCCGAAGTCTTTTACTAAGACTGGTGAAACGGGGTCCATAGGACCGAATGACGATGGGATAGACATGGGGGGATGGATATGAAGGTCGCGAAGTCAAGGGCCGAGTGTTACCAACTCGGTAGCGGGGATACCCAATAGTTTAGCTGCCTCAAGCTGTTCTTCTGTGCAGGGTTCGTACAACCAGTCAGGGCAATCAAGAGTGACTGTGGCGGAAAGTGAAGAAGTTGATTGTTCGATGGGGGATGGGGTTCTATGAGACGCAAGATCATCTTGTGTTTGTTGTAAGTCGGTGATGGCTTCTTCTACCAGGTTTCTGGCCGCTCTGGTCTCAGCGACTGATTGTTGGATGGTGTCGACAACTGTGTCGGTGAGTTGCCCAATTTCTTGCACAGCAGTGTATAAGCCAGTAAAGGCATCAAGACTAGAATAGATGCGTGAAGAAGTGGGTGCTGGGACAGGAAGTGGCGTGTCTCTTTGCGGAGAGGGAGGTCAAGCAACGCCCGCTCGACGTTCGGCAATGATGTGAATAGCTTCTTCAACATCATTCTTAAAGGAATCGGGAAGCAGCAGCATAGCGTAAGCACGAATGCGTTTTTGGAGATGAATGAAACGGTGACGGAGTGTGATTTCTGTAGTTTCCTTGGCGATGGTTTCGATAAGAGCTGCTGTGCGGATGATGTTAACAATGAGTCGAGCGGGGAAGGCGCCTCTTTTGGTGAGAATTCTGTCAATTTCAAGGGCGTGTCCTTCACAGAGGATTGCGGCTTCGATGTAGGATTGGTCATCGATTTCTGTGGTAAGGGTTCCGTATCGTCCTGCTTCGGAGTTGGAGTCAGCGGAGTCCTTCAAGTTCTTTTCTGGGAGCCATTCGTTATCTCCCGATGAATATCCTTTCCAGGAAACAAGATAACGTCGGCGAGTGCCGGTTCCTTTGTGAGAAAGGATTGCTTCTATTTCGTATTCTTCTTCTTCTTCGATGATGTCAGGTGGTGGTTCGGGAAAGTTCGGGCCGTGTACATCCATTTCATTATAGGACAATAAGACGGAAGCGTGGAACGTGGGATGGATCTTCCATTGCGGAGGGAGTTTGAGCGTGAACGTGATAGGAGATAAAACATCGATGATCGGGAAAGGTCCGTATCGCTTTGGGGCGAGTTTCCTTGATGGGAGTTTGAGTCTAAGATTAGCGGCAGATAGCCAAACCTTATCCCTGATCTTCCATGGGGTGTACTTTTCTCCTCAGGATCGTTCAGCCATCATCTGCATTGCAATGTTGTGGCAGGCGATTGCTTCTTCTCTTATCTTCTGCAGAGATCGTACTCGATCTTCTGCTGCAGGGACGGATGAATCAGGGATAAGGTGAGGAATAGCGCGTGGTTCGTATCCCATCATCAAATAGAAGGGTGATGCGTTCCTCGCATCATGTTTTCGGTGGTTATGAACGAATTCAGCAATTGGTAGATGTTCTACCCAATCCTCAGGGTTGTTGCGGCAATAAATGCGGAGGTATGTTTCAAGTTCCTGATTAAGCCTCTCCGTTTGACCATCAGTCTGTGGGTGATAAGCCGTGGATGGAGCGATGACGTAGTCAAGAAGTCGGGCAAGTTCCTTTGAGAAGCGGGATAAGAATTGCGGTCCTCGATCCGAGATAACTTTGTCATGGAGTCCGAATCGTCGGTAAACATGTTTTAAAAATAGCTTAGCCACACCTTCTGAAGTGATGGTTTTCAAACAAGGGATAATAATTACCCCCTTTGTAAGGCCATGGTCTACCATGACCATAATACTGTCAAAGCCTCCAGAGACGGGGAGGTCAGTGATGAGATCAATGGAGACCTGGGAGAACAGGCGAACAGCCGATGAGGGAATAGGCGTGAGCGGAGGACGAACGGGATGAGTATCCGCTTTCATTTGCTGGCAAAGGGCGCAACCCTCAACGTATTTACGAACATAAGAGCCCATTGCAGGCCACCAGGCTTCCCGTTTTACGAGTTCTTCAGTTTTGAATCTACCGGGGTGACCCGCAGTAGGGTGATCATGATATCGTTTCAGGATATCGGAGCGATGTGCCGGAGGAATATAGGCGCGGTTCTTGAAATAGAGGACGTTCTCCTCAATCTTCCAGTCAGAAAGTGCCGATTTCATAGGGGGAAGGCACACGCCATCAAGGGCATCGGATGCCGTCTTGAAGACAGGGTCGTCGAGGGGGTCAGAGGATGACAGCACATCCTTCAAGTCATTGTCAATAAGACGAACGAATAGAGCGTCAGGGAGGAGGGTCTGGTCCTCGTTATCGTCTTTGCCAGAGTCATAATCGGGCCGGCGGGATAGTGCATCAGGTACTGCTAGTTTAGTACCTGCAACGTGATGCAGTTCGATGTCGTAAATAGACAAAATCAATTGCCAACGTGCTTGGTGACGGGTGAGCTTCTGCGCACTTCGAAAGTACAGAAGGTTCTTATGGTCAGTGAATACCAGGACAGGGTGAGGGTTTCCTTCAAGATAATGACGCCATTCGTTCAATGCCCGATTACGGCAAGGAGTTCCCGATCAAAGATTTGGTAATTGCGTTCCGCGGGGTTCAAAGACTGTGAGAGGTATGCACATGGGTGATAAACACCATTCTCATCAGTTTGCAAGAGAACCCGCCAGTTGCCACGAGTGAAGCGTCGGTAGCAATAGCGAATTGTCGGGAAGGATCGGGGTTGCGAAGTACTGGTTGGGATGTGAAGCGCCGTTTCAATTCTTCAAAGGTGTCCATGCATTCAGTTGACCAGTCAAAGGCCTTATCTTTCTTTGTTAAATCGATAAGGGGTCGGCAATGTCAGAATAGTGGGAAATGAACGTGCGGTAAAAGTTGCAAAAACCGAGGAATGACTGAACATCTTTTACAGATTTCGGGATTGGCCATTCGGAGATTCCCTTGGTCTTGGCAGTGTCCATAGCAACTTGTCCGGGGCGAATTATCATTCCGAGGTATTCCACTTCATCTGCATCGAAGGTGCATTTCTCCGGTTTCAAGAACAGGTGTTCTTTTCGTATTTTCATCAAAACTCGTCTTGTCTGTTCACGGTGTTCTGCCATAGTCGTAGAGAAAATCAGGATATTGTCCATGTAGATGACCATCCATCCTTCATTGATTTCTTGTTGAAAGGTGCGATTCATGTACACTTGGAAGGTTGCTGGGGAATTACAAAGGCCGAAGAACATGACGTTCGGTTCAAAGAGGCCGAATTCCGTGGTAAAGGCAGCTTTCCACCTATCATCAGGATGGATGCGAATGTTATTGTAACCGGACCGAATATCCATTTTCATAAAGAACCGTGCGTTGTGAAGGCGTGCGACAAGGGAAATGGGGAGTGGGAGCGGATAAGCGTTCTTGACTGTCCAATCATTGATGTAGCGATAATCTTGACAGGGATGCAGTTCTCCGCTCTTCTTTCCTACAAAGAAGAAGCCACTAGCTTGAGGTGACTTCGATTCTGAGATAAAGCCTTTCGCAATGTTTTCATCGATAAACGTTTTGACAGCAGCGCGTTCTTTTTCCGATAGCGGGTAAACCTTAGACGTTCGAGGAATAAAACCGGGTTTGGTGTCGATCCGATGATCAATACCAGGGCGTTCGGGGGTAGTTTGTTCAGCCCGTCTTTAGCAAAGACGTCTGCGAAGTCGTGCAAATAATCCGGGACCAATTCTTCAAAGGATTTCTTTTTCTTTTCCTTCTCATCCGTAGTGAATTCCTGAGCCTTATTGCTATATTTTGGTGGTGGAAGGGGAACCGTGGAATAGTTGGAAGATTGTTCGAATCGGGAGGTTCCATCTTGTGTGAGGGGTGTGTCCATGGAAACTTCTTCTATGAGTCTCATGCTAACTCCATCGGTGTCGTATTCCACTAGAAATTCTCCATCTCCAAGCTCATAAGAGGAAATTTCACGTACTTCTGGCGCATGCCAGACGTCATTCATAGTATCGAATTGGTCATCATCCTCGGTTGGGATCAATGAGGGCACGGGTTCTTCTTTATCGGGGATTTCTTCAATTGAAGCTGAAAGGGTTTTCGGGGGAACGAAGAACTTGGATAGCTTCGGTACGTTGGTGCTTCGTCCTAGGAGTTCTTCTTCCGGTTTCCTTTTTCCTTGCTTCTGTTCTTCTATTGGCCGCTGCTCAATAGGTTCTTGTCCGACCCGATTCTCGGGTTCGGATTCATTCTTGCGCTTTTCCGCGCGGGGAATCGGTGACACTGCTCGCGGCAGTTGTACACGTGGAGTGGGTTCTGTAGTACGTGGCAGTCGTACTTCTGGTTCTTCAGGAATATTGATAGGAGAAGTGATGAATGGTTTTGGAAGACGGGAGTGTTGCCATCTGGTATGGTGGTTGAAAAGTCGGGGCAATCCATTCTTCTGTCTATCAGTATCCAGATCAATCTCGATCTCATCTGATTTATCCGTCCGCGGAAGGATAAGTGTTTCAGCAGCCCAATCTATGATTGGGTTCATTGCTCGTAACCACGGGATCCCAAGAAGAATTTGATCTCTTCTTCCTAGTTTGGTGATGTTGAACTTTCCGTACATAGTTCGATCATCAATTTTGACCACTAGGAGGCAGTAGTGTGTAATCGGTCCTCCTTTGATGAGGGTCCCATCTGCCGTTGTAACTCGAAATGGTTCTTTGAGTTTTCGTCGTGTGATTTGATGGAGTTTCACAAACTCTTCTGAGATGAATGTTCCTGCTGCTCCTGAATCGATAACAGCGGTAGTGTCGACGGATTTCAGGCGAGTACGCGAGTGGAGGGTGATAGGGACACGGAGTTCTTTTCTTTCACCTACAGCACGTACAAGTCTTAGTAATACATTAGGAGAAACATACGTCGATTCTTTGTTTCTCCACATCAAAAATCCTCAACAATCCACCTTACGGTTTCTTCATCTTCTTCTTTGACTTCGGTTTGTCGGAGCGGGGTTTTCTTCTTTCTGTCAGGACAATTGTGGATGCGATGTCCTGTCTTTCTGCATCCGAAGCATTGTCCTTTCTTCATGCATTCAGATCTCTCCATATCGGAGATTCGATCTACGACCATTGCGTTAGAATCACGGTTTGGAATATACCGTGCATTCCCATAGTTCTTCTTCTTCTGTTGTGGAACATGACGCGTCCTCATGGCATTAAGCCGATGATGGGCGTTGTCAATAGCAACGCATTGTAGCACAACATCTCTGAATACTTCGGAGACATCTCCCGTATTGAAAAGCTTTGTAAGGATACCCCAATTAAGGCCGTCTTGGAAGAACTGGATCTTCGTTGCATTGTCGGTGATCTGAGCCTTGGCTGCGAGTGCCTCAAAATCAGCGACATAGGTATGGAGATCTCCAGTTCCTTGTTTGAGGTCTCTGAGGCGCGTAAGCGCGGTCATTTTGGTATCCACTGGTTCGAATGCTTCTTTGAAGCTCTTCATGAAATCCACCATCGTCCCATAACCAACTTTTTGTCCCGATGTGTCGGCAGATTGGGCGTGTTCAAGGAATTGTTCCTTCCATGACTTGGCATTCTTTTCGGTCATGAAGGATGTTATGTAGATGATCTTCTGCTTGTCAGTGGTGTAAAGCTTTTCATTGATGTCAAAGTGCAAATTGCACGACTGGATAAACTCGCGAGAGTTATCACGATCTCCATCAAAACCAATCGGTTGGCCAATCTTGTACTTGAATTCTTTGGTTGACGACATGGTTGATGATTCTTCTGGTGAGTTATACTTTCTCGGTGCCTACACGCGCTGTCTTGCTGTCCGTCAGGGCTTTCTTCTGTCAGAGGGCTTCTCTTGACAATCTGCTCAGCGTACGCGTACGCTAGTCTGCTGATCTAAGCGATCAGGGTTCAGGGTCGAAGACTGGATAGTCGACGATCAAAATGACTTTAATCTTTTGTTACGAACTGGGGTGGCGTCACCAGCGACAGTGAAAAGACACAGACGGTCTGCTGGGAGTTCTTACAATGTTCAAAAGAGAACAAGGTGAAAGTACAAGGAACGCGTTCTTTGTACGATCAAGGGTTCAGCCTCAATGACAAGTCAAAGAGGTATCCGCGAGAATAGAGACTAAGACTAAGGAGTGCTTAGACTTAGAGACGATTCAAGACGACTTAGGTTGGAGACCTAAGTGAAGGAGATTCCAGGTAAAACCCAGTAAGATTAAAGTAGAGAAACTACTACAAGTACACTGTGCTTAAATAGGCCAATATGTGCGCACAGACCAAGTAAGCGTGAGAATGTAACTGCGTATCCTAAGAAGGAAGGCATGTATCATACAAATGCGTTGAGCATATGAGTCAGAGTCTCGTGATATAATATACAAGTAAAAGAGTAAAGGGAAAATGAATAGGGGCATGTACGATTGTAACAGTTATTGTGTATCTGGATGACATCCTTATCTATTCTGAAGACCTTGCAAGTCATAGGAAACACATCCGAGAAGTCCTACACCACCTCCATAAACATCAACTCTATGCTAAACCTGAGAAATGCGAATTCCACTCATCCTCTGTCGAGTATCTTGGTTACCTGCTATCTCCGGATGGCTTGACAATGTCGTCAGAGAACATTCAGTCTATTGTCGACTAGCCAGAACCTCGGAACATCAAGGACATTCAATCCTTCCTCAGATTCGCTAATTTCTATCGTCGATTTATCTTCAACTACTTGGATATCGTAGTTCCCCTCACTCAGCTTACGTGCAAGGGAGTTCCTTGGAACTTTTCTGAAGACTGTTGGAAATCCTTCAGAGCACTCAAAAAGCCTTCACTTCTGCTCCAATACTTACCCACTGGATTCCGGATGCTCCTATAGTTGTGGAAACCGATGCCTCTGATTATGCCATAGCTGGAATACTGTCCATTGTATGTCTGGACTCAGAGCTTCGTCCGGTTGCCTATTATTCCCATACTCTGTCCACTCCGGAACTCAATTATGACACCCATGACAAGGAACTCCTAGCCATCCACAAAGCTTTTCGTACCTGGCGACATTACCTAGAAGGCTCGTCCGAGCCTATAGATGTTGTTACGGACCACAAAAACCTTGAGTACTTCTCCACTACCAAACTTCTCTCTCGCCGTCAGGCTCGCTGGTCTGAATTCCTCCATCAGTTCAATCTCATCATCCGTTTTTGTCCCGGAAAACTTGGAGCCAAACCAGATTCCCTTACTAGACGTTGGGACATCTACCCCAAAGAGGGGGATAAGGACTACACTCAAGTCAATCCTCATAATTTCCGCCCAGTATTCACCTCCGAACAGTTAGCTTCATCCCTATGAGCCACAACCCTAGCACCTCCGGTTCTTAGAGCAGCTGTTCTCATGGATATGGAAAACCTTCGGAAAGATATCCTGACTGAACTTCCAAATGATCCTATTGCACAAATGCATCTTCCGGTACCTTCAGATCCAAGATGGACAGTGGACGATAGTGGATTCCTTCACTGCGACAACTGTATCTATGTTCCGGAAGCCAATGACTTATGACTACGCGTCCTCCATAACTGCCATGATCACCCCTATCCGGACACTTCGGACAGAATCGTACCCTCAAGCTCGTCCAATGTGACTACACCTGGCCCAGGATATGAGCCTATGTCAAAGAATATGTCACATCCTGCACATCCTGCGCCTGAGCCAAAGTTCCGAGACATAAGCCCTATGGATTACTCAAGCAACTCCCCGTCCCAGAGAAACCTTGTAATTCCATCTCTATGGATTTCATTGAGCAACTTCCGGACTCATCTGGCTATACAGCCATCCTCATCATCATAGATTGCCTATCCAAGCAAGCCATGTTTGTTCTGACTCATGACACCATCACCTTGCCGGATCTCGCCCGCCTCTTCCTCCTGCATGTATTCTCCAAGCATGGTGTTCCATCCCATGTAACCTTGGATTGAGGAACAGAGTTCGTATCCCACTTCTTCCATTCCTTAGGAAAGGCATTAGACATGGTCCTACACTTCACATCCAGATATCATCTGGAAGGGATGGACAAACAGAACGTGCTAACCAAATGCTGGAACAGTACCTCCGGATCTACTGCAACTATCAGCAGGACAACTGGTCCAAGCTCCTGCCCCTCGCAGAGTTTGCATACAATAACACTCCGAGTGCCACTACCAGAGTTTCACCTTTCTTCACCAATAAGGGTTATCATCCGAACATTTCCATTCATCCGGAATGCGACCTATCCTCCATCCGCGCCCATGAATATGCCCTAGTGTTAAGACCGTACTCAAGGGTAGAGAGATCCGAAGGGCTTTGGCCTCAGTTCGTGCACTGTGCCCCTTTCTCGAGTATTGCCCCTTATTTCAGGGAGGAGTTTATCCGTCCGAAGACCTGGAAGGAGTTGCGTGACGGATCCGGGTGTCCGAAGGTATCGGATATGATATGTCCGAAGGTTATTCGGAACGTAAGAAGAGGACAGGGATTAAGGCTAGCTTCGGAATGAGTTCCTAACTAGAAACTAATGGAGGTAGACTCTCCGAAGATAGAGTCGGAGATATAGACTATAGGAATCAATCCTAAGTCTCGGAAGGTGACTTAAAGTGGAAAGTGGCTTAAGTCCAGAGGAAACAGAATGAGTAGAATCTAAGATGATATTCGAACTAAGGTTCTACGGAGATCTACAAGTGGTTTATATACTGTAAGTATCTGAGACAGATAATCAGCAAGTCCGGGACTGAGGGCTATGTACGAAGTGTAACAGAAGTCTATTAGTTAATGCACAGTGGATCAGTAAGCATGAATCAGAAATGAACACAGGAAATGGATCAGTAACACAGGACGGAAATATAAACAGCCGGAATACCGGAAACAGGAGAAATGACGAAAGGAGATAGACGCAGATATACACAAGGGAGTTAAGGTGCGAGAAGTGAGTACATTCGGATGGGTGGTCTGGACAGGATCTGTGGAACGGACGGATATGGAATCGATCAAATCTGATCGGATATGGTCGGATCTGAGATTAGAAGTATGGTATATGACACCTAGACCTTAATGAACTTCACCAGTTTCTTCGAGTAGAGATGTCTGAAGCCCAGAAATGCTATCAAGGACCTGCGTATGCTAAAAGACAACCCGCTCCAGATTTCTGGATTGGAGAACAAGTCTTCGTCAAAGCCAAGTACTTCCGTTCCACTTGTCCATCAAAGAAACTTTCGGAAAAGAATTTAGGTCCGTTTGAAATTATATCCCGTCCGGGCAGTCATTCCTTTGCCATCTGACTTCTGGATTCTATGTGTTCCGTGCATCCTGTATTCCATGTTTCACAGTTAGAGCCAGCAGTTCTGAACACCATCCCTAATCACATCCAACCTCCTCCACCTCCAGTTAAAGTTGATGGAGAACTGGAGTATGAGATATCCGAAATCCTGGACTCCAAATTGGACCATTGTAGACACCAGTGCCAACTCCTATATCTCATCCATTGGTCTGGATACGAAGGAACAGATGAAGAAACATCCTGGTTGCTTGCCACAGAACTCAGAAATGCATCGGATCTCATAGCAGATTTCCACTCAGCATATCCAGACAAACCTGGTCCCATTGCTTGAAAAGTACATAACAAAATACAAGTACATTGAGGGCAGTAACGGAAATCCAGATCCAGACTAAGCACCAGTCTCCATCTCACCTCCGGCACCCCTATTCTCATCTGCCATCTCCTCTCCAGTTCCATCCGCCACCTCTTCCCCAATCTCCTCACCAGTGCCATCCTTGTCAGATCCAGCAGGAATGGAAAGTCTAAATCTGTTCCAGATCTTGTTATGAACTGGGATGGCGTCACCAGCGACAGTGAGAAGACACAGTTGGTCTGCTGGGAGTTCTTACAATGTCCAGAAGAGGACAAGGTGAAAGTACAAGGAACGCATTCCGAGTATGATCAAGGGTTCAGCCTCAAAGATAAGTCTAAGAGGTTCTACGAGAATTGAGACTAAGACTAAGGAGTGCCTAGACTTAGAGACGATTCAAGGATGACTTAGGTTGGAGACCTAAGCGAAGGATATTCCAGGTAAAACCCAGTAAGATTAAAGTAGGGAATCTACTACAAGTACACTGTGCTTAAATAGGCCAATATGTGCGCACAGACCAAGTAACTGTGAGAACGTAACTGCGTATCCTATTAAGGAAGGCATGTGTTGTACAGATGCGTTGAGCATATGAGTCAAAGTCATGTGACATGATATACAGGTAAGGAAACAGAGGGAAAATGAATAGGGGCACATACGACTGTAACATTACCCCCGTATTATGGTGAAAGTCACCGGCTTTCAAACATCTCTATTGTCGTCATAAACAGGGTCATAGTTGTCATAGTTGGTGACGTCTTCATCAGCGGCAGATCCTCCTAACATATAAGCCGCTTCCTCCTCTGCTACAGTTCTTGCCCGTCTACCTTCCTTTCGTCGTCGACGGTTAATAAGATACTGTTCCCACCTACGCAGTGCATCATAGAATCCATCATCCTTCCAGGTGAGCGTAAATGGAGGTTCCCCATGATGCTGAGGGCAATAAATGGATAGATGGGTAGGAGCGTGTCGTAGGCAAATTTGGCACTGGTAGTCAGGACAATTCTTTTGCCTATGTCCGGTGATGCCGCAGATTCGGCATTTCATGTTTTCATCGGTGTTAGAGGTGGACATACGTAATGGTGATGGTGAGATAATGGGTGGAGGACTAGTGGATCTGGCACGCTTCTTCCCTTTCTTTCTTGTCATGCGTTTTAAGGCAAGGTTGTTATCGCGTCGAAGCTGTGCTTGTTGTTTACTGGTCAGCGTGTACGCGGAGGCGGGGAGGTCGGGAGTAGTCCCTCGTTCAGCAACCGCAAGAAGTTCAGTAGAGGAGGAAGGGGAGGTGATGCCGAAGTCTTTTACTAAGACTGGTGAGACGGGATCCATTGGACCAAATGATGGCGGGATAGACATGGGAGGATGAATGTGAAGGTCGCGAAGATGAGGACCTAGCGCTATTAATTCGGCTACGGGAATTCCTAACCTTTTTGCAGCTTCACACTGTTCCTCTGTACAGGGCTCGTATAACCATGCAGGATGGTCATGGGAGATTACGATGGAAGATGAAGTCGATTGCTCGATGGGAGATGGGGTTCGTGGAGCAGCGAGGTTGGCTTGTGTTTGTTGCAAATCAGTGATGGCTTCTTCTACTAGGTTTCTGGCTGCTCTGGTTTCAGCGACTGATTGCTGGATGGTTTCGACGACTGAGTTGGTGAGTTGTCCGATCTCTTGGACAGCAGTGCATAAGCCAGCAAAGGCGTCAAGACTAGAATACATGCGCGAAGAAGCGGGTGCTGGAACAGGAAGTGGCGTATCTTCCTGCAGAGAGGGAGGTCGAGCAACGCCTGCTCGACATTCGGCAATGATGTGAATAGCTTCCTCAACATCATTCTTAAAAGAATTGGGAAGCAACAGCATAGCGTAAGCACGAATACGTTTTTGAAGATGAAGGAAACGGTGACGGAGTGTAATTTCTGTTGTGTCTTTGGCGATGACTTCAATAAGGGCTGCGGTACGGATGATGTTGACAACGAGCAGGGCAGGGAAAGCACCTCTTTCAGTAAGGATTCTTTCGATTTCGAGGGCATGTCCTTCACAGAGAATGGCGGCTTCAATGTAAGAGGAGTTGTCGATTTCAGCAGCAAGGGTTCCATATTGTTCAGCTTCAGAGTCGGAGTCATTGGTGGCAATGGTGACGGGAGTGATGTAGGCAGTGGGGAAAGACATTTCAATGGTGGTAGTTGATCAAGTGCTAGTGCGATTTGATTGACTGAAGGATAATCAGAGGGCGTGTTGCTTCTTATAAGCGTTCAAGATTCGAGCGGAGTTCTTCAAGTTCTTTTCTGGGAGCCATTCGTTATTTCCCGATGAATATCCTTTCCAGGAAACAAGATAGCGTCGGTGAGTGCCGGTTCCTTTGTGAGAAAGGATTGCTTCTACTTCATATTCTTCTTCTTCTTTGATGATGTCAGGTGGTGGTTCGGGGAAGTTTGGGCCGTGTACGTCCGTTTCGCTATAGGATGATAAAGCAGAAGCATGGAACGTGGGATGAATTTTCCACTGCGGAGGGTGTTTGAGTGTGAATGTGATGGGAGATAAGACATCGATGATTGGGAAAGGTCCGTATCGTTTTGGGGCGAGTTTCCTTGATGGGAGTTTAAGTCTAAGATTAGCGGCAGATAGCCAAACCTTATCTCCTATCTTCCATGGGGTGTACTTATCTCCTCAGGATCGTTCGGCCATTGTCTCCATTGCAATGTTATGACAGGCGATTGCTTCTTCTCTTATCTTCTGCAGAGATCGTACTCGATCTTCTGCTGCGGGTACAGATGAGTCAGGGATAAGGTGAGGGATAGCGCGTGGTTCGTATCCCATCATTAGATAGAAAGGTGATGCATTCCTTGCATCATGTTTTCGGTGGTTGTGGACGAATTCAGCGATTGGTAGGTGTTCTACCCAATCTTCAGGGTTGTTGCGGCAATAGATACGTAGATATGTTTCGAGTTCTTGATTTAGCCTTTCAGTTTGACCATCGGTCTGCGGGTGATAAGCCGTGGATGGAGCGATGACGTAGTCGAGAAGTCGGGCAAGTTCCTTGGAGAAGCGAGATAGGAACTGCGGGCCTCGATCCGATATAACTTTGTCATGGAGTCCAAATTGACGGTAGACGTGTTTCAAAAATAGTTTAGCAACGCCTTCAGAAGTGATGGTTTTCAAACAAGGGATAATAATTACCCCCTTTGTAAGGCCATGGTCTACCATGACCATGATACTGTCAAAGCCACCAGAGACAGGGAGGTCAGTGATAAGGTCGACAGAGACCTGGGAAAAAGGTCGAGTTGCAGATGAAGGGATTGGAGTGAGCAGTGGGCGAATAGGATGTGTATCCACTTTCATCTGCTGGCAAAGGGCGCACCCTTCCACATATTTCCGAATGTAGGAGCCCATAGTGGGCCACCAAGCTTCCCGTTTAACAAGCTCTTCCGTTTTGAATCTGCCGGGATGACCCGCGGTAGGATGATCATGATACCTTTTTAGGATATTGGAGTGATGTGCTGGTGGAATATAGGCGCGAGTCTTAAAACAGAGGACGTTCTCCTCAATCTTCCAGTCAGAGAGTGCCGATTTCATAGGGGAAGGCACACGCCATCAAGGGCATCAGACGCCGTCTTGAAGACAGGGTCGTCGAGGGGGTCAGAGGATGATAACACATCCTTCAAGTCGGTGTCAATAAGACGAACGAATAGAGC
The DNA here is from genome assembly GCA_016800925.1 of Suillus spraguei. NCBI lineage: Eukaryota > Fungi > Basidiomycota > Agaricomycetes > Boletales > Suillaceae > Suillus > Suillus spraguei. Next base: position 33,762 of record JABCPU010000250.1, read on the forward strand.
GTCAGGGAGGAGAGTCTGGTCTTCGTTATCGTCTTTACCGGAATTGTAGTCGGGCCGGCGAGATAGTGCATCAGGTACTGCTAATTTAGTACCTGCAATGTGATGCAGTTCAATGTCATAAATAGACAAAATCAGTTGCCAACGTGCTTGGCGGCGAGTAAGCTTCTGTGCACTTCTAAAGTACAGGAGGTTCTTGTGGTCGGTGAATACCAAGACAGGGTGTGAGTTTCCTTCGAGATAATGATGCCATTCATTCAATGCCTGGATTACGGCAAGGAGTTCCCAGTCAAAGATCTGGTAATTGCGCTCCGCAGGGTTCAAAGACTGTGAGAGATATGCACATGGGTAATAAACACCATTCTCATCAGTCTGCAGGAGAACTCCTCCAGTTGCTACGAGCGAAGCGTCAGTAGCAATAGCAAATTGTCGGGACGGATCAGGGTTATGGAGTACCGGTTGTGATGTAAAGCGTCGTTTCAGTTCTTCGAAGGTATCCATGCATTCGGTTGACCAATCAAAGGCCTTATCTTTCTTTGTTAAATCGATAAGCGGTCGAGCGATGTCAGAATAGTGGGAAATGAACGTGCGGTAGAAGTTGCAAAACCGAGGAATGACCGAACATCTTTTACAGATTTCGGAACTGGCCATTCGGAGATTCCCTTAGTCTTGGCGGTGTCCATTGCAACTTGTCCGGGGCGAATTATCATTCCGAGGTATTCCACTTCTTCTGCATCAAACGTGCATTTCTCCGGTTTCAGGAACAGATGTTCTTTTCGTATTTTCATCAAAACCCGTCTAGTTCTTTCACGGTGTTCCTCCATAGTCGTAGAGAAAATCAGGATATCGTCCATGTAGATAACCATCCATCCTTCGTTGATTTCCTGTTGGAAGGTGCGATTCATGTATGCTTGGAAAGTTGCTGGGGAATTACAAAGGCCAAAGAACATGACGTTTGGTTCAAAAGACCGAATTCCGTAGTAAAGGCAGCTTTCCAGCGATCATCGGGATGGATGCGAATATTGTTATATCCAGACCAAATATCCATTTTCGTAAAGAACTGTACGTTGTGAAGTCGTGCGATGAGGGAGATAGGAAGTGGAAGTGGGTATGCGTTCTTGACTGTCCAATCATTGATGTAGCGGTAATCTTGACAGGGACGCAATTCTCCACTCTTCTTTCCCACAAAGAAGAAGCCACTAGCTTGGGGTGACTTCGATTCTGAGATAAAACCTTTCGCAACGTTTTCATCAATAAACGTTTTGACGGCGGCGCGTTCTTTTTCCGATAACGGGTAAACCTTAGACGTGCGAGGGATAAAACCGGGTTTAGTGTCAATCCGATGATCTATACCAGGGCGTTCGGGAGGTAGTTTGTTTAACCCATCTTTAGCAAAGACATCTGCAAAGTCGTGCAAATAGTCGGGACCAATTCTTCGAAGGATTTTCTTCTTTTCCTTCTCATCCTGGCGAATTCCTGAGCTTTGTTACTGTATTTGAGGGAAGAGGATTGTGAGTAATTGTTCGAGTCGAAGTTCCATCACGTGTTAGGGGCGTGTCCATGGAGACTTCTTCTATGATTCTCATGCTAACTCCATCAGTATCGTATTCCACAAGAAATTCTCCATCTCCTAGTTCATAAGAGGAAATTTCACGGACTTCTGGTGCATGCCAAACGTCTTGCATGGTATTGAATTGATCATCATCCTCTGTTGGGATCAATGAGGGCACGGGTTCTCCTTCATCGGGATTTCCTCAATTGAAGCTGAGGGAAGAGTTTTCGGGGGAACATAGAACTTGGATAGTTTCGGTACATTGGTGTCTCGTCCTGTGATCTCTTCTTCTGCTTTTCTCTTTCCTTGCTTCTGTTCTTCTATTGGTCGTTGTTCGATAGGTTCTTGTCCGACCCGATGCTCGGGTTCGGATTCATTCTTGCGCTTTTCTGCGCGGGGAATCGGTGACACTGGTCGTGGCAGTTGTATATGTGGAGTAGGGTTTATAGTACATGGCATTTGTACTTCAGGTTCTGGGTCCGTAGGAACATCAATCGGAAGAGTACGAGGGATTTGGAAGTCGGGAATGTTGCCATTTGGAATGATGATTGAAGAGTCGGGGCAATCCATTCTTCTTCCGATCGTCATCTATATCGATTTCAATTTCATCCGATTTCTTTGTTCGAGGGAGGACCAGTGTTTCAGCAGCCCAATCTATGCTTGGGTTCATTGCACGAAGCCATGGAATTCCCAGAAGAATTTGATCTCTTCTTCCTAGTTTGGTAATATTGAATTTTCCATACATGGTTCGTTCATCAATTTTGACCATCAGGAGACAGTAGTGCGTGATTGGTCCTCCTTTGATAAGAGTTCCATCTGCTGTAGTAACTGAAATGGTGTTTTGAGTTTTCGTCGTGTGATTTGATGGAGTTCACAAACTCTTCGGATATGAATGTTCCGGCTGCGCCTGAATCAATCACAGCGGTGGTGTCGACGGATTTTAAGCGAGTACGCGAGTGAAGGGTGATGGGGACACGAAGTTCTTTTCTTTCACCTACAGCGCATACAAGTCTTAGTAATACATTAGGAGAAACATATGTCGAGTCTTTGTTTCTCCAGGTCAAAAATCCGCGACAATCCGCCTCACAGTTTCTTCATCGTCTTCCCCTTTTTCTTCTTTAACTTCGGTTTGTTGGAGTGGGGTTTTCTTCTTTCTATCAGGACAATTATGAATGCGGTGTCCTGTCTTCTTGCATCCGAAGCATTGTCCTTTCTTCATGCATTCGGATCTCTCCGTGTCGGAGATTCGATCTACGACCATTGCGTTGGAATCACGAGTAGGGATGTAACGTGCGTTTCCGTAGTTCTTCTTCTTCTGTTGTGGGCATGTCGTGTCCTCATAGCTTGGAGGCGATGGTAGGAGTTGTCAATGGAAACACATTGCAGCACAACGTCTCGGAATACTTCTGAAACATCTCCTAGTGCGAAAAGCTTTGTAAGGATGCCCCAACTGAGACCATCTTGGAAAAATTGGATCTTTGTTGCGTTATCGGTGATATGAGCCTTGGCTGCAAGTGCCTCGAAATCAGCGATGTAAGTGTGAAGATCTCCAGTTCCTTGTTTGAGATCCCTGAGTTTCGTGAGTGTGGTTCCTTTGGTATCCACTGGCTCGAAGGCTTCTTTAAAACTTTTCATAAAATCCACCATGGTTCCATAACCAACTTTTTTGTCCAGAGGTGTCGGTTGATTGGGCATGATCAAGGAACTGTTCCTTCCAAGATTTGGCATTCTTCTCAGTCATGAAGGATGTTATGAAGATGATCTTCTGCTTGTCGGTGGTGTAGAGCTTTTCATTGATGTCAAAGTGCAAATTGCACGACTGGATAAACTCGCGAGAGTTATTGCGATCTCCATCAAAACCTTTTGGTTGACCGATCTTGTATTCAAATTCTTTGGTCGTCATGGTTGATGATTCTTCTGATGAGTTATACTTTCTCGGTGCCTACACGCGCTGTCTTGCTGTCCGTTAGGGCTTGTCTTCTGTCAGAGGGCTTCTCTTGACAATCTGCTCAGCGTACGCGTACGCTAGTTCAGGGTTCGGGGTCGAGGACTGGATAGTCGACGATCAAGTAGACTTTAATCTTTTGTTACGAACTGGGATGGCGTCACCAGCGACAGTGAGAAGACACAGTTGGTCTGCTGGGAGTTCTTACAATGTCCAGAAGAGGACAAGGTGAAAGTACAAGGAACGCGTTTCCGAGTATGATCAAGGGTTCAGCCTCAAAGATAAGTCTAAGAGGTTCTACGAGAATTGAGACTAAGACTAAGGAGTGCCTAGACTTAGAGACGATTCAAGGACGACTTAGGTTGGAGACCTAAGCGAAGGATATTCCAGGTAAAACCCAGTAAGATTAAAGTAGGGAATCTACTACAAGTACACTGTGCTTAAATAGGCCAATATGTGCGCACAGACTGTTAAGACTGTACTCAAGGGTAGAGAGATCCAAAGGGCTTTGGCCTCAGTTCGTACACTGTGCCCCTTTCTCGAGTAATGCCCCTTATTTCAGGGAGGAGTTATTCGTCCGAAGACCCAGAAGGAGTTGCGTGACGGATCCGGGTGTCCGAAGGTGTCGGATATGATATGTCCGAAGGTTATTCGGAACATAAGGAGAGGACAGAGATTAAGGCTAGTTTCGGAACGAGTTCCTAACTAGAAACTAATGGAGATGGACTATCCGAAGATAGAGTCGGAGATATAGACTATGGGAATCAATCCTAAGTCTCGGAAGGTGACTTAAAGCGGAAAGTAGCTTAAGTCCGGAAGAGGCAGAATGAGTAGAATCTAAGATGATATTCGAACTAAGGTTCTACGGAGATCTACAAGTGGTTTATATACTGTAAGTATCTAAGACAGATAATCAGCAAGTCTGGGACCGAGGGCTATGTACGAAGTGTAACGGAAGTCTATTAGTTAATGTACAGCGGATCAGTAAGCATGAATCGGAAATGAACACAGGAAACGGATCAGTAACACAGGACGGAAATATAAACAGCCGGAGTACCGGTAGTAGGAGAAATGATGAAAGGAGATAGACGCAGATGTACACAAGGGAGTTAAGGTGCGAGAAGTGAGTACATTCGGATGGGTGGTTTGGACAGGATCTGTGGACCGGACGGATATGGAAACGATCGGATCTGGACGGATATGATCGGATCTGAAATTAGAAGTATGGTATATGACACAGACCAAGTAACCGTGAGAACGTAACTGCGTATCCTATTAAGGAAGGCATGTGTTGTACAGATGCGTTGAGCATATGAGTCAAAGTCATGTGACATGATATACAGGTAAGGAAACAGAGGGAAAATGAATAGGGGCACGTACGACTGTAACAGATCTCCTCAATGAGCAGGGCCTGGAACTCCCTCTGTTGCTGGAGGAAGGCCTCCATGGTAGAGCTCATCCACTCCATGGCAATCTGACTCCCTTCCACTGCCACAATACTGTCCTGAAGGAGTCCATTGGTCTGTGCCAGTTCCGCAATGATCCCATTAGCAGTGGCCACCCAAGCCTGGTCATCATACTCGACGACATCCTCATCCGTACCTTCAATAGTCACTGAATTAGAGAAAACATCCGCATCCGCCGCATCTGGAGTAGGGCTCCTCTGACGGCACTTGCCTTTGCCCTTCGGAGACGGAGTACCAGCAGGACACTGCCTCTTCCAGCCCTTGGGCCCCTTGACGAATCTGGGCCTTCCAGGACAAGTGGCCTTGTCCTTCCAGCAGACGTCACAGGACTTAATCTACAAAACGTCGAAATCAGCGGATCCGAAGGTTTTCGGACAACTCACCAAGGGATTCTTCTCAGCATCACCCCACTGACACATCTGGTCCTTAGTGACACAATGGGAACAGTACCCATCCTTTGCTCTGGATGCAGCAGCAGCCTTGGCCTTGCCAATCCATTAGGATCTGGATCTGGAAGAGTCCACATCACTCACCCGAGCCTCAATCAGACCCCTCCATCTCTTTTCCTCCATTTCCCTCTGGATCTCCGCCAACTCAATCTGCTTCAACTCCTCCTGCCTTTTCTGCTCCTCTGCCTCTTTCCGCTTCTGTTCCGCCTCGGCTTCCGCTGCAGCCTTAGCAGCAGCCAGTTGCTGTTCCAGATCTGCCACAATGTCGGCAGCAGACTTAGGGGCATCGGATTTCTTTCCAGACATGTTTTAAAGCAGGTTTTGTTAACAAGGATATGAAGTGGGGTAGGAATCACTTTGGACATCTGACATCCATATATCTGTCAGATTACAGACTCAGCACTACCACCATCAAACTTCTCCATCATCCCGCATTAATCTTGTCCAATCCAGATAGATGCTTCCTATGCCTCAGGGGTTCAGCCCTAAAGGGGGATACTGTCATATACCATACTTCTGATCCCAGATCTGACCATATCCAATCAGATCCAATCGATTCTATTTCCATCCAGTCCACAGATCCTGTCCAGATCGCCCATCCGAATATGCCCACTTCTCGCACTCTAACTCCCTTGTGTATATTTGTGTCTATCTCCTTTCATCATTCCTCCTGTTTCCAGTATTCCGGCTGTGTATATTTCCATCCTGTGTCACTGATCCGTTACCTGTGTTTCCTTCCAATTCATGCTTACTGATCCGCTGCACATTAACTAATAGACTTCTGTTACACTTTGTACATAGCCCTCGGTCCTGGACTTGTTGATTATCCGTATTAGATACTTACAGTATATAAACCACTTGTAGATCTCCATAGAACCTTAGTTTGAATATCATCTTAGATTCTACTCATTCTGTTTCCTCCGGACTTGAGTCACTTTCCGCTCTAAGTCATCTTCCAAGACTTGGGATTGATTCCTTTAGTCTATACCTCCGACTCTATCTTTGGATAGTCTACCTCTGTTAGTTTCTAGCTAGGAACCTGTTCCAAAGCTAGCCTTAATCCTCATTCCATCCCTATGCTCCGGATAACCTTCAGATGTACCATATCCAATACCTTCGAACATCCGGATCCGTCACGCAACTCCTTCCGGATCTTCGGATGTGTACCTCCTTTCTGAAATAAGGGGCATTATGCAGGAAAGGGGCACAGTGCACGAACTGAGGCCAAAGCCCTTCAGATCTTCCACTCTTTGAGTACGGTCTTAACAGAGTCAGGGTCCCCTAAAGTTCAAACCTAATGTCACAACCCACAAACAAATTAATGCAAGGGCAGAGACTAGGACTCAAACAAAGGTTATCACAAGAGAAGAGAGGAGCAAGGACGTCTTGGATTGCTACAATGTAGATACAAGAGGTTTGAACTAAAGAACTACTACAATGAAACTAGCTAACTATATACACATATTTGAAATTGAGTTTGAAACTACTAGCCAATCATAAAATAGAAGTGAGAATCGTACAATGTGATAGTTGTGACATTGTTATGATATCATATTCTATAAGGTTCTAAGATCACGTGATGTAATCTATTTGTGATAAAGGAATATGGGTATTCAGAGTTATAGATGTATGATAACGGATAATCTGTGTATCTTATCTTATCCGATAATATCATTCTGCATCATAGAAGATCTCTTTGTTAAGACTGTACTCAAAGGGAGAGAGATCCGAAGGGCTTTGGCCTCAGTTCGTGCACTGTGCCCCTTTCCTGCGTAATGCCCCTAATTTCAGGAGAAGGTATACATCCGAAGATCTGGAAGGAGTTGCATGATGGATCTGGACGTCCGAAGGTATCGGATATGATACGTCCGAAGGTTATCCGGAACGTAGGAATAGAACGAGGATTAAGACTAGCTTCGGAACGAGTTCCTAACTAGAAGCTAACAGAGATAGACTATCCAAAGATAGAGTTGGAGATATAGGACTATAGGAATCAATCCCAAGTCTCGGAAGATGATTTAAAGCAGGAAGTGACTCAAGTCCAGAGGAAGCAGAATGAGCAGAATCTAAGATGATATTCGAACTAAGGTTCTACAGAGATCTACAAGTGGTTTATATACTGTAAGTATCTAAGACGGATAATCAACAAGTCCAGGACCGAGGGCTATTGTTACGACCATGCAAAACCGGAGATTAGTAAGAAATCCTGGTCTTACATGGGGTTGTACCAGAGGGTTGTAAAGTCAAAGGGGCTTGGCTCAGCTCATACACTGTGCCCCTTACCCGAGTATGTGCCCTTAATTTCGGATGAAGTCCAAGGGAGAGTTCTGGTGAAGTCTGGATGGAGGGTCTGGATGAACTTTAAGGCAGGATAGCTCGACAGAGCTCCGATGGACTTCCGGATGAGTGCAGGAATGCGCCAGAACTATTTCTGGAAGGTAGGGAGTAATGGTAACACTACTGGAACAAGCTCCAAGTAGAACAGATGAAGGATGGACTGCTGGACAAAGTCCAGGGCAGGATAGGAGCAGAGCCCCAGAGGGAAAGATGATCCATAGATGTCAGAGGATAGGATAGGATGGATCCGGAGGACTAGGGGTCCGAAGGTCCGGAGCTCAGAGGAGCGGAGGAGCGGAGGAGCGGAGGAGCGGAGGAGCGGAGGAGCGGAGGAGCATAGCTCTGTGGATCTTATAGGAAGTGTTGGCTACTAGAGGGGAGTAGGTCCGGATATGGTGTAGAGATAGTATAGACTACTCCGGACAAGGTCCAGAATAGAAACAGACAGTATAAGACTACCAAAGGTAGAGTCGGAGGTGAAACAGATGATAGACAGAGTGTTACAATCATACGTGCCCCTATTCATTCTCTCTTTGCTTCCTTACTTGTATATCATGTCACATGACTCTGACTCATATGCTCAACGCATCTGTACTATAGTTGCCTTCCTTATTTTGATACGCAATTACTTTCTCATGTCTCTCTCTTGGTCTGTGTGCACATATTGGCCTATTTAAGCACATTGTACTTGTAGTAGATTCTTTACTTTAATCTTACTTGGTTTTACCTGGAACTTCCTTCGCTTGGGTCTCCAACCTAAGTCGTCCTTGAATCGTTTCTAAGTCTAAGCACTCCTTAGCCTTAGTCTCTATTCTCGTAAAACCTCTTAGACCTGTCTTTGAGGCCGAACCCTTGATCGTACTCGGAACGTGTTCCTTGTACTTTCACCTTGTCCTCTTCTGGACATTGTAGAACTTCCCAGCAGACCGACTGTGTCTTTTCACTGTCACTGGTGGCGCCACCCCAGTCGTAACATGGAGATGGACGAAGTCCGAAAATATTATAGGACATAGGATCAAAGCTCCGGCCTAGGGAGTGATCCCATAGGCCTGAGTTCGGAACCTTACAAGGGCCAGAGCCCAAGTGCAAGAACGGGAACGGAGTTATATAGACATGATAACAGGATACAGAGTAATCAAAGGAATATACAGAAGTAGGAACAATGAATCAGACTAAGGTCTGCAGGAGTTGTACTACAAGTTTATATACTGTAGGAGCATGCCGGAGGGTAAGTACGGATAGTCCGAGGCTATGTCTGAAGCATACAGAAACACATTAGTAAGTACAGCGGGACATAAGGCTATGAACTCGGAGATGAAGCTCGTACGAAATACTTATCAAGACAGAGGCAGAGATCACCGAGAACCAGAAGCACAGAGATACCCAGAAGCCGGAGACACAGGTATATTCTAAAAGGGGTAATGCGCAGGTGCGCGGGAATAGTTCGGATATGGACACAGATTGGATATGGACACAGATTGGATATGGACACAGATTGGATATGGACACAGATTGGATATGGACACAGATTGGATATGGACACAGATCGGATATGGACACAGATCGGATATGGAACAGATTGGATATGGACACAGATTGGATATGGACACAGATGGATATGGACACAGATCGGATATGGACACAGATCAGGAAAATATGGACACAGATCGGATATGGACACAGATCGGATATGGACACAGATCGGATATGGACACAGATCGGATATGGACACAGATCGGATATGGACACAGATCGGATATGGACACAGATCGGATATGGACACAGATATGCAGATATGGACAGATGGATATGGACACAGATGGATATGGATTGGAGTGGATGGGTGGATTGGATATGTGAACTGGATTGGATGGGTGGATCAGATATGTGTAGGTTGGGTGTCTGGATGTCCATGGATTGGATTTGATCTAGACCTGAATGTATGGTATATGACAGCTATGTACGAAGTGTAACAGAAGTCTATTAGTTAATGCGCAGCGGATCAGTAAGCACGAATCGGAAATGAAACACAGGTAACGGATCAGTGACACAGGATGGAAGTATACACAGCCAGAGTACCGGAAACAGAAGGAGTGATGAAAGGAGATAGACGCAGATATACACAAGGGAGTTAGAGTGCGAGAAGTGAGCACATTCGGATGGGCGATCCAGACAGGATCTGTGGACTGGACGGAAATAGAATCGATTGGATCTGATTGGATATGGTCGGATCTGGGATCAGAAGTATGGCATATGACACTCTTCATCCTTATCTTCTTCTGGAAGTTCATCAATGTGTGTGATAGGTGTAATGATAGAGTTATCAACAGTAAAGACTTTAGGAGTAGGTGTTTCAGTAAATGATCTCTTGGGATTAGGATTTGTCTTAGTGCTGGTTTTTGGTGCTTTAGGGAAATTCAAGAAAGAGTAATGATTTGTATTTGGTATTCAGGACAGGAGAGTGGACAAGAGCAGGTGAGAGTGAACAAGAGAGTAGCAACGAGTGAGAGCAATGAGAGAGGGAGAGCAGCGAGTGAGAGAATGAATCTAAAGAACAAGATTAGAACGAAAAAATAATTGTGCATCTCAATACACAAGCAAGATAATGAGTCTAGCAAGAGATCATCCTACAATAGTTTTGTTTAAATGTAAAGAACAAGATTAGAATAGAAAATCATTGCACACCTGAAAATTAAAATAAAGAAACATGCTTCATGGAGGTGGAGAACATTGTCAACAAGTTGAACTTTTGTGCCAGTCAGCACACTATCACCTGAACAAACAATACAAATGTTGGACTCAAGAATATTTCCAATGTTGATGCCTGGGAGAAGTCTGCTGTGAGTGCTGTGAGCGCTGTGGGTTACTGTGAGAACTGTCGAAAATGTTGATGTCTGTGACGAAATTTGTGGTTTACTGATGCAAGTGCAACTCGAAGCTTACATTTTCTTTATTTGCTGAGGTCTTTTGCCTTTTGCCTGGTACCCAAGATTCTCTATCGCTAACCGGGCCTTTCATGAACGTTTCGGCATGTTGGGATGTTTCAGTTGTGAAGCGCTAGCAGCAAGGTGTGAGGTGTCGGTGAAGCTAGTAGACTTACAGAAGTTGTTGATTACAGTGTGTTCCTTACATTTACTATTCATGGAGCCATCTCCTCCTTTGATAGGACACAAATGACAAATTTAAAACGGATGCGACATTGCGAAGGACTTACACTACAACTTATTCATCTTACTTTTGCTCTATCTTAAAGTCATGAAGATCCTTTGCGCTTTCATTGCTTTTGTCACACTTTAGCATGCTTTATCATGTGATGTTTGCTGAAACTGCTCGATGCCTATCTTACCTTGAGTACCACTATTAATAATTCATATATTACAGCTCTTTGCATAAAGGATGGCACTGGCGTGAATTTTTTATTCAATTAGGAAATGTTAGACTTAGTGAAATTTTGCTCGTTATACACTCATATCCCCTGTAATTCATTATCATCATGCCATATATAACTATTCCTGCCTCCAAAAAACACAAGAGCCTGCTAGAGCATGACAGCCTTGACCTTGATTCCAATGGGTCTGATGAGGACAATACTTGAATCAAAGTGTGAGGAGGGCTTCCGTGGATGTCTGCCGTCCGCGCACAAACACCTGCTTCTTCTCTGCACGTGTGCTTGTCCTTGATCGTCCATAGCATCTACCAGGTATCCGCTCATCTTGTGACGTCTTGTCAATAAATCCCAACTCTGATGGATCATACTGAGCCATGCGTGTGATGAATGCAGCACGGAGAGTCCCATTGCGTTCCATGGCAATGCGCTTGAGTTTCTTGTAGCTCACATCAGCACGTTCAAGCTCGCGAAAGATTGTTGTGAAATGGACAGATATGAATTGGTTTGTTGCAAGGAGGTGCATGAGCTCGTCCAAAAAATAGTCAGGATTCTGTCTTACAAGGCGAAGCAGGCAATCAACATCTTCATGATCGAGAGCACGCAGACGACCGCGCATTGCTGCGTTAGGCTGACGGTCTACAACATCGCCACATTTCGTGCCAGAGCTTCAAAATCCGAAACCAAGTGCGTCTGGAAAATCCGCAGCAATCTAGGATATCGCGAAAACTTATAAGGTTCCGTTCATGGAGTTGGATTGCTGCAAGCTTCACGTCACGACTGATCTTGCGAAATCCCATGCTGTGAGGATGATAATAAGGGTAGTATGAGCTACACGAGCAAAATTTCACTAAGTCTAACATTTCCTAATTGAACGAAAAATTCACGCCAGTGCCATCCTTTATGCAAAGAGCTGTAAATAATTTAATAATTTAATAATTTAATTTCATACTTCTATACTTGTTTCTTCATTTCACCGTGGTTGATCAATGTGTTCCGGATTTTGCGAACGCACACGAGGCTCTTGGATGGACCTTGATAGGTCCCTCGCCCAGACATCAAAAACTTTCTTGCAGTAGCGTTCGCATTTGGATGCAAAATTCTCGTGTGTATCAGTCTTAAATAAAATATCTATAACAATCTGTCCTGACTGCTTCGAGCTTCGAGGTCCGAGAACATAGAAGTAATTCTAGAATCTTCGCAGCGTCGGCTTAGGTAAACCTTGAAATTATATATTTACATTGATCTTGAACTCAGCAAGCAGTACAACTGACAATGACCACCTGGGCTCAGGCCATCCATCATCCCTGGTTCGATCCGTCACCTTCGAAGCGTAAACTATCTAACGCAGATGACGAGCGCCGTGCATCATCACCCTATAAGCGCTCGTCACCGAGCCCCACGAGCCGCACCAAACGACGCAAGTTCAACACACTGGAGCATGGATTTGCCCACCTCACGCTCGCGTCAGCGCCTGCCTACCCTAACTCAACGAGTGGGCTAGTTATTACGCCTATTAATCCCACTGCTTCTTCCGAATCTACAATATTTCCACCTTCTAGTATTGTCCTCCCCAGCTCTGTCGAGGAACCGCCGCATGAAGTTGAAGCGGTGGCGCCCGAGGTGAATATGGAAAGTTTGGACGAGGGAGAATGTAAGCTTGTTTTCAAGTTTATTGCAGATGGCCTGACTGGTTGTGCAGACACTGGTAAGATCAAGGGGGCTCGTCACTTTTCGATATCGAAGCCTTTGCTTCGGCGCATACGAAAACACCAGACGGCACCGCAACCTATCATTCCCATCTCATCGCCCAGTACGGAAGGGGGTGCACTTGTGTTGTATCGGCCGTTGCGGCCACTTTCCCCTACTCGTCATGTCGATGAACAGGCTGAGGCTACAGAGGAGGTTAACACTACCGGTACCGCGAGTTTCGAGCGTGATGATGACGCGATGGATATAGAGTAGAACGATATGCCCACGCATTTGTTTGCTTTGGTACTTATTAATATCATAAAACGACACATCGACTTTACGAAAAACAAGAACTGGTCATCTATGTATGTAACAGGCAAGGCACACGAACAAAGAACTAGAGAGAGATGAAAAAACTTCTGAATCAACGGGCGTCAAGATTGCGGGTACCATAAGATAACATAGCTGTCCCAGAAGGACCCTCTTCAGTAGGATATAGACCTTCTGAATAGTTGAGGTGAGAGTGACGGTGCCTAGCGTGGGCGTGAGGGTGGGGAACATGGTGCATTTGAGCGGGGGTATATGGGGGACGGAGGGTAACGGAGCCAGAGGAAGGGGCGGGGAGCTTTGGAGGATTGGTTGTGACAGTGGTGTTTGCCTGATCTTGAAAGTGATGCTGGGCAGAAAAGGGGGGTTGGGCATAGGGGTTGACATGTAGAACAGGGTCGTCGATGGTGGGAGGAGAGTTATTCTCCTCTTTGTCAACGAGAGGTTGGTCGTCTACGTCGTCGTCTGCAATGTCACGAGCATTGGCGACCTGATTCTTTTGAGCAGCGATTTCCTCTGCCGTGAGGAAACGGCCACCGGGACCGCGGGGGCGACGCATTGCGTGTTTGTGGCGACTTTCATGTAAATATGGCTAAAATAGGATAAAACTTTTGGTTGGATATGACTAGATTGAACAGACCTTTCTTTGTCTTGATAGCCTGTGTACTTCATCTAAACGAGCACGAGCGACACGACGCTTGAGAATACGAAAGTATTGTTTTGCATTTACATAGAGAGGTTCCTCGTCTACTTGGTGATCATCTGTTGGAGTTGACGTTTGATCTTGTTCAATGTGATGATGTAGGAATAAGTCATCTGCAGGAGAGTTGCGATGAGTTGTGAGAGCGGGTGAAGAAGGACCTGGGGAAGGGTTTCGGGAATGATGATAAAAATGATGATTATAAATATCAGAAGATTGACGAGAAAAAGGAGAAGAAGGATGGGGAGGATGACTAGCTGCGTAATGGTAAGCGGAATCGAGCAGCTGATCGACAGGATCGCCCATTGATTGGCTGCTTGCACAAGCGTTGACTCTAACAAACTAATCCACAACGGTCACACCCCCACATCCTGTCACGTTACTTTACGTAAACTCTTCTTCAATCAACAACATGGACACAAAATTGTAATCATAATCCATGAAATTCATTAACAATTCACTGATATTTTTCTAGGAAAGCATTAAAAGTTCAAGAACTAAAAGAAATACTTTCAAAGGCTTCTATACCTCCAGGAAATGCCAAAAAACAGGACCTTATCAATAAAATTTTAGCAAACTCTTCCGCTATAGATGTTTTTCACACTCTTCATCCTGCTGCCAAACCAAAGAACTCTAAACCAGTACCACCAGCTGACGATGACCTCGTGCGCTTTTCTTTTTAATTCACGCTTCATATCCTAATTTCCATATAGCTCGCTCCTCCAGAGGAGTACGTCGTCCCATGCCCACGTGTCCCCACTCTAACTCTTGCCGTAGAATCGACTGGACGGTCGAAGAGTCTATTCCAGTAGAACCGCCTAAGGAATCTGAACAGGTTGGTTTTACCTTTTGAATCGAATGTATCATCTCTAACTTTCACTCAAGCCCCTTCCATCACCTGCACCAGCGGCGGCAGCTCCACCCCCACCCACCGTGCAGTCAGAAGAGGAAAAGCGCAAAGCTCGTGCAGCTCGTTTCGGTATGACTTACATTGAACCCATTCAGCAACAAACCAAAAAGGCCGTTGGCGAGGCAAGTACCATCATCTACCGACTCTTATTCTTTCACGACTATCTGCTCTGTAGAATCCCGACAAACTCAAGGCCCGAGCAGAGCGGTTTGGACTGTTGCTTTCGTCACCAAGGCCAGAGGAAAGCGCACAGCACCTATCGAAAACATTGATCCCGAGGAGCAAGAGCGCAGGAGGAAGCGCGCAGAACGGTTTGGCTTGCCGCTATCCGTATGTCTCGTATTCATGATCAGCGCCGCTGTATTCACTCACATAAACTGTTTTAGGGCAGGGCGTAAATGTTCTTGAACAGTTTTTTTTATTCTCACTCTTGTTCATGTACATAAGCGCACATATTTTTGGGGTGTAAATGTAGTTGTATTCTCGTCTCAACTCAAATATTCAGTTGTACACATTAGAGGTCGATCCAGATCATTTGTGATGGTAGCATATGCATAGTACGAGGCTAATGGTACTTCATAACTATCCAGATGCGTCTGGTGGGGGTGGTTCGCGAAGCGGATTCTCTTGCCGTGCTTGGCTCAGTAGCTCACCCAAACCTTTCTCTGTGACAGCTTTCTATATTAGAAGATATCAGAATTGGAACCATGATCAAATCTTGAACGAGCAGACGAACTAGTAAATTGGATTGAATGTTGCCAGGGAAATCATTCCCTGTAACGTAGAAAAAGAGCTGGTGCTTACCTGCACGCAATCTTTATATTTCGCCCAGATGCCACCACATTTGCGATCGTACTCTTCCTTCTTTAGCTTTGAGTACTCAATTCTTTGACCTTGTGAGTGTCCCTTGGCGTTGTTGGTCGCAATAGCTGGTTCGAGGTAGCCCTCAAACCAAGTATTAAAGCACGCATCATACTCATGCTTCAACGGCGTGCATTCTGGTGACAACGAATGGGCCATTCCTGAGGCCCAGTGAAAACCCACTCTTCCCAGAATGGCTGAGATTGTAAGAGGTTGTGCGTGAACTTGAGAAGCCTCTTGAGATTGTGTGAGATTGGCTGGCGAAGTTATTAGTAATAATAGCACCAGTCTGAGATCGAATTATCTCGCATGTTGCATGCAGCAATGGTTTGAGATTATGAGGTCGGTCATCTTCATTGTTGCACATCAGCTAACAGCTCCATCAATTGGGAACACTTCTTCAAAAGATCCTCCAGACGTACCACACACATATATATATTGCGCCTTGTGTCGCTATACCCCAATACCCCTTTCTTCCTCCCCCCCACCCCCCATGGCGCCTCACACCCGTGCAAGGACCGATCTCATTTATGAAGATTACCACCTTGTGAGTTATTGATTATATCTGTGAATATATGGTACGCCAACTAACCGCTTTGTCCTCATCTTGATCGAACAGTGTGAAACTGGCGCTTGCAAGTGCCTCACTCATTTCAGACCGCACCCGCTCGAACTTTTTCTGGTATGCGACTTCCTCGTTTAGTATACATTTCCATTCATCATCCTGCAGGAGCTTCCCCTAGATATACTACAGGTATGCCCCTTCTTGGCTCTGTTTTGTTTCACTGTGGGACTCGTCTAGCCAAGCGCCATAATCGATCAAGACTATCAGGCCCTCACGACAGATAAAACCATCGTCGTGACCATGGACGGCCGCCAACACTCTGTCTCCCCATATCGTCTTCCATCGCAATTCCAATACAGTATTGGAAACCATGCTGGCACTCCGCCGGGCCCACGTCAGGTAGCGTGCTCTCTCTGACTTTGTGACCTCATCATTTCTGATTTTGATCATCTACTGGGCCAAGTGCTACAGTGTCAACGGAAACGAGCGTGGGCTAGCATGGGCAACAGCAGCAGCAGTCGTATTTCATTGTAGCCATATGCCTGTAAACTACATTATTGTAGCAACCCAAAATCAGCAGATCTGGCGCCATCTGGGATGATGCAGCAAATATTGTAATGTCGCAGATCTGGTACAATCTAGGGGTAAAGTGAAATGTCGCATGCGCACAATCTGCGACAATGGTGCACAATCACACATTTGCACATGTGCTATTAGTCTCATTTTTCTGCTGAGATTGTGTCGCTTAATGTAGACAATTTCACGCAACCTCAGCCATTCTCAGAACAGTGGGTTTTCACTGGGCCTGAGGAGGCAGTTACTTGAGTCTTGAGAGAATACTCGCAGTCGTTTGCATTACATAGAAAGTTCACTGCTTGATCGGACGTAACATTTTCGTGAAATTCACATGCACAGCGCTAAGCAAGTGACATAATTGACGACAATCAATGGTTCCAAGATTATTGCAGGTATAATCACATCTACAATGACATTAGTGGTGTCAAAATTGCCAGGTGGAGCGGCCATGCTTACTAGCCATTGCCAGAATGCTTCCATCTTATTCTTTGGCGGGGGCTCATCATATGAATCCGCCACTATTTCAGCCAGATCACTCTTGAAGTCCATATCCTCTGCGGCAACGGGCTTGGTGCCATAGTAGAAGCGAGCGCCGACGTACATGATTGGCCAGGTAATAAAAAGGAGGTAGTTGGTGACGAAATTTGCAGTACTCCAGTTTCCTTTGAGGAAGACGCCCCATCCGCTGAACTAAAGTGGAGAAATAGAATAGTAATAGCTGATATGAAAAGTTGACCTACGAAACAGATGGTGAGCGTTGAAACAATTCCCCACCACGCTGCATATGGCTGGAGATTTGTATAGTAAGGAAGCGTCTTGCGGTCGATACCTTGGACCTGCATGCCTCTGTAGAAGCGGATGTACGTCACCGAAATACCGAACCACGTCATAAGGCCAGCGACGGCTGTTATGTTGGAAAACCAATCAAACACTGAGCCCGCACCCTTAGACACAGCCATGAAAGCAAGAAGGGAGAAAGTGGCGCAGAAGAGGACAGCAACGTAAGGCAAGCCGTCGCGTGTGGTCTTAAGAAAGAACTTTGGAGCATTTCCTGAGGCTGCAAGACCATCTACGAAGTGCGTTAATTTCGATGAGTTAGCTGCCAGATAAGTATGCGTACAAATCGCACGAGATGCAGTGTATAAGTCACTAGATGAGGCGGACCACGCCGAAGTCAACAAACAAGCATTGATAATCTGTTTTGAAATGAGAAACTTCTAGGTAAAAAGGAAGGCATGTACGGCTCACTGAAGGAAGATATTTAATTCCGGCTGTTTCGATAGCAATGACGAATGGAGACTTGGCCGTTCCACTGTTCAATTTGAGTAATGGGTTGTTGAATGGTACAAGCAGACCAATGACAAGTGTTCCACCGACATAGAAAAGCAAAATACGGATGTATACTCGGCGGATGGCTTTGGGCAAGTTACGGCGAGGATTCTTTGCTTCTCCGGCAGCAATCTAGGTGAGATTGGTGAGTAATGGATTGACAAACTTAGAATATAACGTACAGCAACAATCTCCGTTCCAGTGAACGAGAAAGCAGCCTGCGTCAAAACAGCCCACCAGCCAAGGAATCGTCCTTTATCACCTTCGATGCCATTATACTGGGCGAATGGTCCTGGATTTTTCCAGTAGCGGAATCCAATGCGGTCATGGTTTGGGCCGCCTCCCAAATCGATGACTATACCAAGAATAATAAGACTGGTGATTGTGATGACCTTGATGGATCTGTAGTGATCTCAGAATACAAGATCAGGATATAGTACTTGATACGCACGCAAAGATGAATTCCGCCTCGCCGTAAGCGCCAGCACCGAGCATATTAATGATGAGAACGACGACAAGACACATGACGACCCATACTGAGTTATTGACAGTGTGATTCCAATAGTTTATCAATAATGTAGCAGCAGAAATCTCGGCTGGGACGATAAATGTCAGCAAGGGCGCTAAGAAAATGGATTGAACTCAAGTACTAGGTACTAAAATGTAAGAGGTCAGTAAATGCGAGAAATGAACAAGGAAGAATGGCACTTACGGACAATAGCCCAGATATACCAGTAATTCCAACCCATGGTAAAAGAGAAAGCAGGGTCAACGAAGCGCTCGGCCAGTTTGATGTGACCACCAGGTATAGGTAGGAAAGCAACCTACGGAAATGAAGATCAGGTATGTGATCTACATCTGGAAGTGCAGCAAGCACACCATCTCTCCCAAAGTAACCATTACGCAATAGACAATGGAGCCCATGACTGTGTAGCCAAGCAACATACCGATGGGGCCTCCATATGTCAGAGAGTTTGCGGTTCCAACAAAAAGACCGGTGCCAATGACACCACCAATACTTGACAAAGGTGAGAATTCACGAGAAGAAAGAAAAAAAATCAACACACCTGATCATGGCAATCTGACGATTCTTGAGTTTACGTTGCAGGGCGTGCCGCGGGGGGACCTGAATAGACTCTCTATCGTGGTCTGAGACAGAAAATTGGCCTTTGCTAGTGTGATAAGCGGTGATGTTTGTCTTTTCGGCACCCATCGTGGCAATTGCTCGCTTGCTCAAAGGCAACAGAAAAGAGATAAGACTTCAACCCAACCACGATTCATACATATATGAGCATCTGGGAGGGGGGGCATGGAGCGGCCAGTGACTTCCTTACGGACGTTGATCGATTCAGATGCCACGTCTGGCAAGTGACAAATAGTATCTCCATCAGAGAAACGGATCAATTTTCCGTGAACAGTGTCCCGGTAGATGGGCTAGTCGGAAACTTATGGGATCATGTCATCGGAAGTTTGCCCTTAGTTCTGCTCGTGAGAGCTAGTGGTAATTGTATTTTACAGAGCTGAGATACGTGGAAAAGACTCCTTGGCGGATGGCCCTTATTCAAATTTATGTGTAGGACCTTTGATAGTAGAACCCATGGGACTGCATCCGGACAAAATTTGAAGCAGAAGACCGTTTCACCCAGGTTGCCATCTGGACACCGAATGTCAATGTCTCCTTAGCCTTGCGTGGTATGTGCTGGTATGTGGGGATAATTCTATGGTAAGAGGACGTTATATCAAATATGAGCGAGCCCATCAGTACTTACTTCAAAGCTTCAGTAGAGTGACCAGTCCTTTGTTACTCGTCCGACTCCTGGAAGTTGTGTCACTTGAAGGTACGAGCAATTGCTCCTTCAAGCCTATGCAAGTCTGCAAGACCCCGTATGATTTTCGTAAGCTTGGTAAAGGCTCGGTAAAGCTCGGTGAAATCGGCTGATTTATTCTAGCCAACGATGGAGTCGGCCGGCATTGGGTATCGGAGTCTGAATACCAATGCCTGCTGCTCGCCAATGTGTGTGCCATTCTGCAAGACTACAAGCAAACACTGGGACTCATGTGAAGGCAATGGAGTTGCCCTCCTATATGTCTGCATCCCATGGAAGAGCATCAGGAAATTCACACATTCCTTGACGTGCCCTTATGCGGACTTATTTACACTTAACTGCCTTGGTGAAATTGAATCCACTTGTCCAAAATTTCAATGTGAATGAATTCAGAAAAAAAAAGTTGAGATATATTAATATACATGTTTTATTGTATTTCGCACTCAAAAAATATAAGATATGCCAGGTGAATGATGTGAGAGAGAGCAAACAAGTTTTGAGATAAGTGAGTTAAGCTGATTAAGCATGTTAAGGAATGTGTGAATTTCCTGATGAGGGAATTCTCGAGGATGTGGGTCCAATTCCCCTCATATACTAGCCCCTAGGTCCGCCACACCTAAGATCATCATCCATTGGACTAGAGCCTCTGATCTCCATCACACTGACACTCTTGTATGGCACCTTGTCACTCATCCATCCAATGCCCATGTACTATTCTATGAAGGTAAAAAAACAGCAGCTCATAGTAATGAGTGCCCTTCTGGAAAGGACAAGGGGGACATCCATTGAGTCATAGTGAGACTGATATTTGAGAATGACTCAGAGTATTCGGTGGCATATGCTGAGGAGTCAAAGAAATTTGATGTAGCTGTTACAATCATATGTGCCCCTATTCATTTTCCTCTTGTCTTTACCTTGTATATTACGTAACATGATCTCAACTCATATGCTCAGCACATCTGTACCATAGTTGCCTTCCTTCTTTGGATACGCACTTACATTCTCACGTCTCTCTCAGTCCGTGCACACATATTGGCCTATTTAAGCACATTGTATTACACTTGTGTACTTTACTTTAATCTTACTGGGTTTTACCTGGAATATCCTTCGCTTAGGTCTCCAACCTAAGTTGTCTGAATTGTCTCTAAGTCTAAGCACTCCTTAGTCTTAGTCTCTATTCAACTGATCATCTTAGAGTTGCAACTCTTTGACTGAACCCTTGATCCTACTCAGAATACTTCCTTGTAGTAGTCCTTGTTCTCCTTTGAACGTAGTCGAACCTCCCAGCAGACTGGCTGTGTCTTATCACTGTCACTGGTGACACCATCCCAGTTCGTAATAGTAGCAGTGGGCAACTGTTAAGACCATACTCAAAGGGTAATGGATCTGAAGGGCTTTGGCCTCAATTCGTACACTGTGCCCCTTTGTCATATACCATACATTCAGGTCCAGAACAGATCCGATCCAGGGACATCCGGACACCCAATACATACATCCTAGTCCACCCATCTAATCCAGTTCACATATCTGATCCACCCATCCACTCCAATCCATATCCAATCCATATCCAATCTATGTGCATATCCGACTCAGTCCATCCATCCAATCTGATCCATATCTGACCCAGTCCATATCTGATCCATTGTTATGGTCATAGGTGCCCCTATTCATTTTCTCCTTTACTTTGGACATTATGAAACTCTGACTCATATGCTCAATGCATCTGTACCATAGTTGCCTTCCTTCTTTGGATACGCACTTACATTCTCACACCTCTCTTGGTCCGTGCGCACATATTGACCTATTTAAGCACGATGTATTACAATTGTATACCTTACTTTAATCTTACTGGGTTTTACCTGGAACATCCTTCGCTTAGGTCTCCAACCTAAGTCGTCTTGAATTGTCTCTAAGTCTAAGCACTCCTTAGTCTTAGTCTCTATTCTTGTAGAACCTCTTAGACTTGTCTTTGAGGCCGAACCCTTGATTGTACTCGGAACGCGTTCCTTGTACTTTCACCTTGTCCTCTTCTGGACATTGTAGAACTTCCCAGCAGACTGTCAGTGTCTTTTCACTGTCGCTGGTGACGCCACCTGTTAAGACCGTACTCAAGGGGAGAGAGATCTGAAGGGCTTTGGCCTTAGTTCGTGCACTGTGCCCCTTTCTTGAGTAATGCCCCTTATTTCAGGGAGGAGTTTATTCGTCCGAAGACCCGGAAGGAGTTGCGTGACGGATCCGGGTGTCCAAAGGTTGTTCAGAACATAAGAAGAGGACAGAGATTAAGGCTAGCTTCGGAACGAGTTCCTACATAACTAGAAACTAATGGAGGTAGACTATCCGAAGATAGAGTCGGAGATATAGACTATAGGAATCAATCCTAAGTCTCGGAGGGTGACTTAAAGCGGAGAGTGGCTTAAGTCCGGAGGAAACAGAATGAGTAGAATCTAAGATGATATTCGAACTAAGGTTCTACGGAGATTTACAAGTGGTTTATATACTGTAAGTATCTAAGATAGATAATCAGCAAGTCCAGGACCGAGGGCTATGTACGAAGTGTAATGGAAGTCTATTAGTTAATACACAGCGGATCAGTAAGCATGAATCAAAAATGAACACAGGAAACGGATCAGTAACACAGGACGGAAATATAAACAGCCGGAATACCGGAAACAGGAGGAATGACGAAAGGAGATAGACGCAGATATACACAAGGGAGTTAAGGTGCGAGAAGTGAGTACATTCGGATGGGTGGTCCGGACAGGATCTGTGGACTGGATGGATATGGAATAGATCGGATCTGATCGGATATGATTGGATCTGAGATTAGAAGTATGGTTTATGACACCACCCCAGTCGTAACATCCATGGCCATATCTGATCCATGTCCATATCCAATCCATGTCTATATCCAATCCAAGTTCATATCCAAACTATTCCCATGCACCTGTGCATTACCCCTTTTAGTATATATCTGTGTCTCTGGCTCTTTGTTATCTCTGCCTCCGTCTTTATAAGTTATTTTGTACAAGTTTCATCTCCGAGTTCATAGCCTTATGTTCCGTTGTACTTACTAATGTGTTTCTGCATGCTTCAGGCATAGCCTTTGGACTATGCTTACTTACCTTACAGCATGCTACCTACAGTACATAACATTGTAGTACAACTCCTGCAGACTTCAGTCTGATCATTACTTTCCTACTTCTGTATATTCCTTTGATTACTCTGTATCCTGTTATCATGTCTATATAACTCCATTTCTGTTCTTATACTTGGGCTCTGGCCCTTGTAAGCTTCTGACTCAGGCCAATGGGGTCATTCCCTAGGCTGGAGCCTTGATCCTATATCTTGTAACCTTTTTGGACTTCGTCTATTTCCTGTCTATCATCTGTTTCACCTCTAACTCTACCTTTAGTAGTCTTATCCTGTCTGTTTCTATTCCGGACCTTATCTGGAGTAGTCTATACTATCTCTACACTATATCTGGACCTACTCCTCTCTAGTAGTCAACACTTCCCTTAAGATCCACAGAGCTATGCTCATCCAATCATCCAATCTGCTCCTCTGCTCTTCCGCTCTTCTGACCTCCGGACCTTCTGACCTCTAGACCTCTGGATCTATCCTATCCTATCCTATCCTATCCTCCGACATCTGTGGATTATTTTTCCCTCCAGAGCTTTGCTCCTATCCTGCCCTGGACTTTGTCCAGCGGTCCGTCTTTCATCCATTCTACTTGGGACTTGTTCCAGTAGTCTTACTATTACTCCCTACCCTCCGGATATAGTTCTGGCGCGTTCTGGCGCTCATCCAGAAGTCCTTCAGAGCTCTATTGAGCTATCCTGTCCTGTCTTAGAGTTCATCCAGACTCCATCCAGACTTCACCAGAACTTCCCCTTGGACTTCATCCAAAATTAAGGGCACATACTCAGATAAGGGGCACAGCGCATGAGCTGAGGCCAAGCCCCTTTGACTTTCTGACCCTCTGGTACAACCCCATGTAAAGTCAGGACTTCTTAGTAGCCCTCAGTTTTGCATGGTTGTAACACCCTTTCCCGAGTATTGCCCCTTATTTTGGAAGAAAGATATATGTCTGAAGGTCTGAAGGTAGATGCATGTTGGATCTGGATGTTCAAAGGTAATGGATATGTCATGTCTGAAGAATATCCGGAACGTAGGAGTGGAACAAGGTATAAGCTAGTATCAGACAGAGTCCTAACTAGAAACTAACAGAAGTAGACTACCCAAAGGTAGAGTCATAGACTATAGGAATTAATCCTAAGTCTCAGAGTATGACTAGAGTCAGAAGGAACTCAAGTCCAGAGGAACAGAATGAGCAGAATCTAAGATGATATTCAAACTAAGGTTCTATGGATATTCACAAGTGGTTTATATACTGTAGGTAACTGGCATGAATAATCAACGAGTCCGGGATTGAGGGCTATGTACAAAGTATAATGGAAGTCTATTAGTAAAAGCACAGCGGATCAGTAAGCATGAGTCAGAAATGAAACATAGGTAATGGATCAATAAGCAGGACAGAAATATACATGGCTAAAATACCATAGATAGGAGGAATACTGAAAGGAGATAGATGCAGATGTTCACAGTGGAGTTAGAGTGCGACAAGTAGGTCCCATGGTATGACCAGCTTCATCTTTCCTCTTCTCCAATCCCACCTTCAGTGCCAAAATATTTATGTCCCAACTGGGAGTCAATCATGCCACTGATTTCTACACCCTGGTTTGTCCACATGGAGGGCCAATGCCTCTGCCCACCAAGATACTGCTGACTGTTGGCTCTTTCCCCAAAACCGTCAGCTCTAGCATGAGGGGGAGTTCCTCCTTTGCAGGCCTGCAGCATCTTCAGCTGAGCAAGACATCCTGATGAGCAGTTCTCATCAGCAGCAGCAACCACAGTCATCCACTCCTGATCCATTCCCAGTACTGCAAGTCCCTTCTCACTCTCACCCTCACACACATTGCAGCCATGCCATCCCCTCCCTTCATACCATCCTGACCCTCCTTACTATGCTGGCGCTGACATCAATGATCCAGATGGCAACCTTATGATGATCCTGATGTCAATGACTAAGGCCCTCTCTTTACCTCCCTTGGCAATGTGCTGGACACATTGGGAGGGGATGTTGATATGTATGACAATGATGGCAGAATGGAGTTCAACTCCTCCCATTGCTGTGTCATCAATATTGATAGTTCCCCCAAAGTGGTGGGACACAAGTGCCAGTATGCTGCTTCACTGTCTCCTCCTCTATCTGAACCAAACTTGTTCATTCTCCTCTGGAAACCACAGACACCTGCACACCACAGTCATGCAGCATTTGGCACCTCTAGCACTATCTGGTCTGGTGGCCAAGCACTGTGCAGACCTTCCTTGCTTGCCTCATCTTCGGGAATATCATGCAGCCTCTTTACTCCCTCATTGATGCCATCCTCATACCCTACCCACCATCCAACTATCACATTCACTGACAGCATCACAGACTTCACTTTTGGCCAAGCCACAGAGCTCAATGAGCTCGAGGAAGAAGAGAATGTCAGTGGTGGACATGCAAGAATGCATTACCATGGTGAATGACAACATTCAGAGCATGTGAAGTGACATGTCTGAGTGCCAACAATCAAAGAATAAGCACTACACCATCAAGATGGACTACCAGATGATGAAGAAGGAGTTACAGTGGCATGGTGAGTCCCACTCACTGTTAAGACTGTACTCAAAGGGTGAAAGATCTGAAGGGCTTTGGCCTCAGTTCGTGCACTGTGCCCCTTTCCCGAGTAATGCTCCTTATTTCAGAGAGGAGGTACACGTCTGAAGATCCAGAAGGAGTTGCATGACGGATCTGGACATTTGAAGGTATCGGATATGGTACGTCCAAAGGTTATCCGGAGCATAGGGATGGAATGAGGATTAAGGCTAGCTTTGGAATGGGTTCCTAACTAGAAACTGACAGAGGTGGACTATCCGAAGATAGAGTCAGAGATATAGACTAAAGGAATCAATCCCAAGTCTTGGAAGATGACTTAGAGCGGAAAGTGACTCAAGTCTGGGGACACAGAATGAGTAGAATCTAAGATGATATTCAAACTAAGGTTTTATGGAGATCTACAAGTGGTTTATATACTGTAAGTATCTAATATGGATAATCAACAAGTCCGGGACCGAGGGCTATGTATGAAGTGTAATGGAAGTCTATTAGTTAATGCGCAGCAGATCAGTAAGCATAATCAGAAATGAAACACAGGTAATGGATCAGTGACACAGGATGGAAGTATACACAGCCGGAGTACCAGAAACAGAAGGAGTGATGAAAGGAGATAGACACAAATATACACAAGGGAGTTAGAGTGCAAGAAGTGAGCACATTCGGATGGGCGATCCGGACAGGATCTGTGGACTGGACGGAAATAGAATCGATTGGATCTGAGATCAGAAGTATGGTATATGACACTCACATGAGGTCCTGCTCTTGTCTACTGCACACCTCCATGAGCAGGAGGCAAAGGAAAAGGAGGCTGAGACCTGACATCTCAAGATCCAATATGAGACTGTGATGCATGGTGTGGGTAGGAGTGTTGCTGGTCCCTTGTCCTCATCGTCAGGCTAATTTTATGTCACATATTTTTGTCCTTGTTGTCATGTCAATTTTAGCATCTCATAGTTACTTTGCTGCTTGATTCTGATAGATACATTTTACATACATTTCTTGAAACTCTTGTAGTAGTACATGTACCTTCTGATTGCCAATGTAGTTCTGGTTTTTTGAAGCTACCCTTCTCTATGTTCAGCTCTTGATTAAGGACTGTCAAAAAGTTGATTCATCCTCAAATGAGAAGCTTGCCCTGGAGTACCCTCATATGATCTGTCACCCACAACATCATCTCCATCAGGCTCTTGAATCTCTTGAGCTGCAAATTCCCTGGCCTCCCTTTCAGCCCACCTCTGAGAACAGAAGAATTTTGGATTCTGCTTGTGATGGTGAGCTTTGAACCTGATGATCATGTTGTGCAAGATGATGCAGCATATAATCCAATGGACAGCTATCTGAAGCTCTCTTTCTGTGTGAATATTGAGACAAAGCTCTTGGAGGGATTGAAACCACTTAAGAGCAGCAAATGCATGCTCAACATGTACAGGAACCTGAATAAAAATACAAATAAAAATAAAAATCAGCAACCTATCAGAATAAATAAATAAAATCAGCTCACTGTGGAAAGATGATAATCAAAGGTCTTTTGATCCTTTGTCAGCCTTCCATTGTGGGGCTTCTTGAAAGGGACTATGCACCACTTCTCAAGTGGGTATGCACTGTCAGCCCAAACCCAATGGCCATCTGGTAAAAGAGCATCATGCTGCTCATAGAGACGAGATGATCAGAAAGCATAGGCATCATAGACACTTCCAGGATAACCAAGAGCATAATCAACAATAACAAGGTTGTGAGGCATGACAATTGCCTAAAAATATTTAATTTTTGACCATGAAGGGAGGGGGGGAATTATCTGATAGCCAAGAGCATAGTTTGATTTTCTGTCATAAAATGTTTCACTGAAATGAGCAGGTTTGGCATAAAGGTTAACTGTACTGCCATCAACAGCTAGAATGCCATTGTGCCACTCAGGACAGGTTTTGGACCCTGCAAATTCTCAGCATCTTCTGAATCAGGATGTGGGAAGCTGACAAAATTCTCATGCTGGTCAAGCAGTGTGATCATTACATGATTAGTGCAATTCACAACAGACCCAACACTTATACATGCCCATTGGGCAACATCCTGGAGAGAAATTGCATTTCCATAGTGGCCAGCACGATTGAGGAAGATAGCAAGCTGAATGGAGATAGGGAGCTGGGAATTGTTGGATTGGCTGTGAAAGATATGGCAATCAGAAATTTGATCGAGGATATTATCAAAAATAATAGGGTCCACATGTAGCTTCTGCTGGAATAAATAGGGGCAGTGTTATGAACTGGGGTGGCATCACCAACAATAGTGAGAAGACACTTGTTGGTTGCTGGGAAGTTCTATGATGTTCACAAGAGAACAAGGTGATTGACTAAGGAATGCGTTCTTTAGACAATCAAGGGTTCTGAGTATAAGACTAAGACTAAGGAGTGCTTAGACTTAGAGACGATTCAGATAACTAAGGATTGGAGGTCCTTAGCAAAGGATATTCCAGGTAAAACCCAGTAAGATTGAAGTGGGGAATACAAATGTAATACACTGTGCTTATATGTGTGCACAGACCATGTGACTGTGGGAATGTAACTGTGTATCCCAATAAGGAAGGCATTATGTAATACAGACATGTTGAGATGTATGAGTCATGAGTCAGGGGTTTAGCATACGCATATGCTAAACCAATCAAGAAACAGAATTGAATAGGGGTACATACAATTGTAACATTACCCCCTTGTTAAGCATAAAGTCACCAACTTTACTCATCTCAGTTGTCATCATAGACGAGATCATAGTCATCATAGTTAGTGACATCTTCATCAGCAGCACTACCACCTAACATGTAAGCAGCCTCCTCTGTAGCTATCATCTGTGCTCGATGACCTTCTTTTCATCTATGGCAGTTAATGTTACAAATGTGCCCCTATTCATTTTCCTTTTGTCTTTACTTTGTATATTATGTCACATACTTCTTGACTCATACGATCAATGTGTCTGCACTATAGTTGCCTTCCTTCTTAGGATACGCACTTACATTCTCACGTCTCTCTTAGTCTGTGCGCATATATTGGCTTATTTAAGCACACTGTATTACACTTGTGTACTTCACTGTAATCTTACTGGGTTTTACCTGGAATATCCTTTGCTTAGGCCTCCAACCTAAGTCGTCTGAATCATTTCTAAGTCTCAGCACTCCTTAGCCTTGGTCATTATTCTTGATCGTCTTTGAGTCACGACTGTCATATACCATACTTCTAATCTCAGATCCAACCATATCCGATAAGATCCGATTGATTCCATATCCGTCTGGTCCACAGATCCTGTCTGGACCACCCATCCAAATGTGCTCACTTCTTGCACCTTAACTCCCTTGTGTATATCAGTGTCTATCTCCTTTCATCATTCCTCCTGTTTCCGGTATTCCGGCTGTGTATATTTCCGTCCTACATCACTGATCCGTTACCTGTGTTCATTTCCAATTCATGCTTACTGATCCGCTGTGCATTAACTAATAGACTTCCATTACACTTCGTACATAGCCCTCGGTCCCAGACTTGTTGATTATCCGTCTTAGATACTTACAGTATATAAACCACTTGTAGATCTCCGTAGAACCTTAGTTCGAATATCATCTTAGATTCTGCTCATTCTGCTTCCTCCAGACTTAAGCCACTTTCTGCTCTAAGTCATCTTCCGAGACTGGGATTGATTCCTATAGTCTATATCTCCGACTCTATCTTCGGATAGTTTATCTCTGCTAGTTTCTAGTTAGGAATTCGTTCTGAAGCTAGTCTTAATCTTCGTTCTATTCCTATATTCTGGATAACCTTCGGACGTATCATATCCGATACCCTCGGACGTCTGGACCCGTCACGCAACTCCTTCCGGATCTTCGTACGTATAACTTCTCCCTGAAATAAGGTACATTACTCGGGAAAGGGGCACAGTGCATGAACTGAGGCCAAAGCCCTTTGGATCTCTCTACCTTTGAGTACAGTCTTAACAGCGACTCTTAGACTTAAACCCTGTTTGTACTTGGAATCCTCCATGTACCCATCGTCCTCATTCTCTTCTGAATGTAG
Organism: Suillus spraguei; assembly: GCA_016800925.1. NCBI lineage: Eukaryota > Fungi > Basidiomycota > Agaricomycetes > Boletales > Suillaceae > Suillus > Suillus spraguei. The sequence goes on from JABCPU010000250.1 coordinate 63,453, forward strand.
TAGAACTTCCCAGCAGACTGGCTGTGTCTTTTCACTGTCACTGGTGACGCCATCCCAGTTCATAACAGTTAATGAGGTATTGGTCCCACTTATGAAGTGCATCATATAAGCCGTCATCTTTCCAAGTGAGAGTGAATGGTGAGTCACCGAGCCACTGGGGGCAGTAGATGGATAAGTGAGTGGGAGCCCAGTACTCACAAATCTGACATTGATAGTCAGGGCAATTCTTCTGCTGGTGTCTGTAGTTCCCACAGACATGACATTTCATGTTTTTGTCTGAGTTAGAAGTTGATGCACAGAGTGGTGAGGGTGAAATGACAGGGGAAGGGCTAGCAGAGCATGCCCATTTCTTTCCTTTATTATGCATCATGCACTTAAGGGCAATACAATTTTCACGCCTAAGGTTCCTTTGTTGCGCAGGGGTGAGGGTGTATGCTGAGGCAGGGAGGTCAGGTGTATCTGGACGTTCAGCAGCTATGCTGAGTTCATCTGGAGAAGACAGAGATGTTACTCCAAAAGCTTCGACAGGGATTAAAGCAGTAGGATCTGCTGGTCCAAATGATGCTGGGATGGCCATGGGTGGGTGGATGTGAAGGTCTCTAAGACAAGGACTGAGTGCGATTAGCTCAGCAACCTTGATCCTTAATTCTTTAGCAGCTTTGCACTGCTCTTCAGTACATGGCTCGTAGAGCCAATTAGGGTGTTCTTTGATAGTAGAGGTAGTGATAGGAGATGGGGTATGTGGGCTGTCTAGGGTAGATGTAGCTTCTTGTATGCTAGAAATAGCTTCTTTGACTAATCCTCTGGCTTCTCTGGTTTCCACAACAGATTGTCGAATGGTTTCGATAATGGCATTTGTTGTTTCCCTAATCTTCTGCACAGCAGATAAGCCAACAAGGGCAGCAACAGAAAAGTGATTGCTTGCAGCATAGGATGGGGGTGGAGGTACAGGTAAAGGAGCCAGATCTCTTTGCAGAGAGGGAGGTTGTGCAATACCTGCCCGTCGCTCAGCCACGACATGAATAGCTGTTTCAATGTCAGCTGTAAAAGAACAGGGAAGCAGAAGAACCCCATAATTGTGAATGTGTTTCTGAAGGTATATGATTCATTGACAACATGTAAGATCTTCAATGTCATCAGCAATTCACTCGATGAGCATGGTAGTACAGATGAGATTGATGAGGAGGATTGTGGGGAAGGCATTTCATTCAGTGAGGGTCTTTTAAATTTCGAGAGCATGTCCCTCACATAAGAGAGCAGCCTCAACATAGGAAGAATTATCAGTTTCTCTGAGGAGGGCATCATAGTTGTTCAATTCAGTGGGTTCAACAATGGAGGATGAAGTGGGGATGATGTATGAAGTTGGGAAGGAAGGCATATCAATAAGGCTAGTTGATCAGGTGCATGGTTGGCAGTTGATTGACTGAAGAATGATCACAGGACATTTCGCTTCTTATAAGCATTCATGGAACAGAGTTATATTGACAGGAGAAGTATTTGAGGTAACAAGATATAAAGTGGAGAACAAGTAGCAGGAAATAAGTATCAAGGAAAATAAGTAAGTAATGTTCAGACTGAGGTCTGCTAGAGTACAAGTCTGAGTTTATATACTGTAGGTAGCATAATGGAAGACCAGTAAGCATAGTCCAATGCTATGTATGAACCATGCGGAAACATATTGCTAAGTACAACAGAACATATGTAACTAAATGAACTTGGAGATGAGATATGTACGGAATAGATTATCAAGACAGAGACAGAGGTAACTGAGAGCTGGAGACAAGGCCATACCCTAAATTGGGTAATGTGCATGGCGTGGGAATATGTCCAGAAATGAATGTAGGGAGATCCGGAGGTCCAGAGTTCCAGGATCCAGATAGGATGTGGATAAGGGTCAGATGAGGATTGGATGTATGGTGGAGGTGTCCGGAATGCTAGAGGAGGGAAAGTCCAGACATAGTGGTGGGTGTGACTGTGCTTGGAGTGGACCAGGTGCAGGGTAGGGTTGGCAGGCCAGCTGCAGAGGTCCAGAGATATGGAGATCAGGGCCAGAGATCATAGTGGAGATAGGGTGTGAGATCTGGTATGTGACAGCAACCCTCAACATATTTCCAAATATAGGAGCCCATAGCGGGCCACCAGGCTTCTCATTTCACAAATTCTTCAGTTTTGAATCTACCAGGATGTCCCACAGTGGGATGATCATGATACCTCTTCAGGATGTCAGTATGATGTGCCAGAGGGATATAGGCATGGTTCTTGAAATAGAGGATGTTCTCCTCAATCTGCCAATCAGAAAGTGCCGACTTCATAGGGGGAAGACACACACCATCAAGGGCGTCAGAAGCTGTCTTAAAGACAGGGTTGTCGAGGGGATCAGAAGATGATAATACATCCTGCAGGTCAGTGTCAATAAGACAAACAAACAGAGCATCAGGGAGGAGGGTCTGGTCTTCATTATTGTTTTTTCCAGCATCATAATCTGGTCTGCAAGATAGTGCATCAGGTACGGCTAATTTCATACCTGCAATGTGATGCAGTTCAATGTCATATATAGACAAAATCAATTGCCAATGTGCTTGGCCACAGGTAAGCTTCTGTGCACTTTTAAAGTACAGAAGGTTCTTGTGATCGGTAAATACCAGGACAGGGTGTGGGCTTCCTTAAAGATAATGACACCATTTGTTCAATGCCCGGATTATGGCGAGTAGTTCCTAATCAAAAATCTGATAATTGCATTCCGCAGGGTCCAGGGATTGTGAGAGATAAGCACAAGGGTGATAAACACCATTCTCATCAGTCTGCAAGAGAACCCTGCCAGTAGCTACAAGCGAAGTGTCGGTAACAATAATGAATTGTTGGGAAGGATCAGGGTTATGAAGTACTGGTTGGGATGTGAAGTGTCGTTTCAATTCGTTGAAGGTGTCCATACATTCAGGTGACCAATCAAAGGCCTTATCTTTCTTTGTTAATTCGATCAGAGGTCAGGCAATGTCAGAGTAGTGGGAAATGAATGTTTGGTAGAAGTTGCAAAAGCCAAGGAATAACTGAACATCTTTTACAGATTTTGAAATTGGCCATTCGGCGATCCCCTTTGTTTTGGCAGTGTCCATGGCGACTTGTCCAGGCCATATAATCATTCTGAGGTACTCTACTCCTTCCACATCAAAGGTGCATTTCTTTGGTTTCAAGAACAAATGTTCTGTGTGTATCTTCATCAACAGACATCTAGTGCATTCTCAGTGTTCTGCCATTGTCATAGAGGAAGTCAGGATATTGTCCATGTAAATCACCATCCATCCTTCATTGATTTCCTGTTGGAAGGTGTGATTCATATACACTTGGAAAGTTGTTGGGGAATTACAGAGGCCAAATTCCATAGTAAATGCTACTTTCCAACGATCATCAGGATGGATGCAAATATTATTATAACCGGACTGAATATCTATTTTTGTAAAGAACTGTGCATTGTGAAGGTGGGTAACAAGGGAAATGATGGACAAAGCTCTCCACTTTTCTTTCCTACAAAGAAGAAGCCACGAGCTTGAGGCGACTTCAATTCTGAGATAAAGCTCTTCACAACATTTTCATCAATAAATGTTCTGATGGCAGCATGTTCTTTCTCCAATAGCAGATAAACCTTAGATGTGCAAGGAATAAAACTAGGTTTTGTATCGATTTGATGGTCAATACCAGGGCATTTGGGAGGTAGTGTGTTCAATCTGTCTTTAGCAAAGATGTCAATGAAGTCATGCAAGTAAGAGGGGACCAATTCTTCAAAGGATGTCTTTTCCTTTTCCTTTTCCTTTTCCTTTTCCTTTTCCTTTTCCTTTTCATCTGTTGCAAATTCCTAAGCCTTGTCACTGTATTTTGGAGGAGGAAAGTATACAGTGGAGTAGTTGGGGAGTTGTTCAAGTTGGCAAGTTCCATTGTGTGTGAGCGGTGTATCCATGGATACTTCTTCAATTATTCTTTTTCAGAGGTATCAACAGATACCGATTCATTTTCATCAGGAATTTCCTTGATCAAAGTGTGTTGTGGTTCAGGAAAATAGGAGGAAAGTTTGGGCAGTGTCTGGCTTTGCCCTGCCAGGCTTTTTTTGGCCTTCCTTTCTTCTTGTTTCTGTTCTCCTATTGGCCACTGCACGATGGGCTCAGGTCCTGGTCGAACATCAGGTTCAAAGTCACTCTTACATTTGTCAACATGGGGAATTGGTGACACTGCTTGCGACAGTTGTACATGGGGTTCTTGTGTGTTTGGTTCTGGTCCAGTTGTTTCAAGGGGACCATTGACAGTTACAACCTTCTTCTGTGGAAGTTTCGAATCCTTCCACTTCTTCTGCTGTGACTTTTTTCATGTTCAGGGAAATTAAGTGGAAGACTGTTTTTCTTTCTATCTTTGTCAAGATCAATTTCAAGTTCGTTGTATTTTGGGGTTTGTGATAGGGTGAGGGTTTCAGTGGTCCAATTAATGACTGGATTCATTGCATGAAGCCAGGGAATCCCCAATGGAATCTGATCTCATTGGCCAAGTTTAGTGATGTTGAACTTGCCGAGCATGGTGCGTTCATTGATCTTGACCATTAATAAACAGTAATGCGTGATTTGTCCTCCTTTGATGTAAGAGCCATCAGCAGTTGTAACTTTGAAAGGGTTCTCAAGCTTTCATCGTGTGATTTTATGGAGCTTCACAAACTCCTCAGAGATGAAGGTTCTGGCAGCTCCGGAATCTATGACAATGGTGGTTTCAACAGATTCTAAGCGAGCACGCAACTGAATGGTAATGGGAACACGAAGTTTCTTTCTTTGACCAACAGCACGTACAAGCCTTAGTAGTACATTGGGAGAAACATATGTCAATTTCTTGTTTCTCCATTCTACAATCATCAATAATACAGTGCACCATTTCATCATTTTCTTCTTCTTTTGGAAGTTCCTTGGTTTTGGTCTGATGAACTGAAGTGTTCCTCTTCCTTTTGGGGCAACGGTTGAAGTGATGCTATTAAGACTGTACTCAAGGGTAGAGAGATCCGAAGGGCTTTGGCCTCAGTTCGTGCACTGTGCCCCTTTCTCGAGTAATGCCCCTTATTTCAGGGAGGAGTTATTCGTCCGAAGACCCGGAAGGAGTAGCGTGACGGATCTGGGTGTCCGAAGGTATCAGATATGATACATCCAAAGGTTATTTGGAACGTAAGGAGAGGACAGAGATTAAGGCTAGTTTTGGAACGAGTTCCTAACTAGAAACTAACGGAGGTAGACTATCCGAAGATAGAGTCGGAGATATAGACTATAGGAATCAATCCTAAGTCTCGGAAGGTGACTTAAAGCGGAAACTGGCTTAAGTCCAGAGGAAACAGAATGAGTAGAATCTAAGATGATATTCGAACTAAGGTTCTACGGAGATCTACAAGTGGTTTATATACTGTAAGTATCTAAGACAGATAATCAGCAAGTCCGGGACCGAGGGCTATGTACGAAGTGTAACAGAAGTCTATTAGTTAATGCACAGCAGATCAGTAAGCATGAATCGGAAATGAACACAGGAAACGGATCAGTAACACAGGACAGAAATATAAACAGCCGGAGTACCGGAAGCAGGAGGAATGACGAAAGGAGATAGACGCAGATATACACAAGGGAGTTAAGGTGCGAGAAGTGAGTACATTCGGATGGGTGGTTTGGACAGGATCTGTGGACCGGACGGATATGGAAATGATCAGATCTGGTCGGATATGGTCGGATCTGAGATTAGAAGTATGGTATATGACAGTATCCCCCCTTAGGGCCGAACCCCTGAGGCACAAGAAGCGTCGATCCGGATCGGACAAGATTAATGCGAGACGATGGGGAAGTTTGATGGTTGTAGTGCTGAGTCTGTAATCCGACAGATATACGGACGTCAGATGTCCGAAATGATTCCTACCCCCACTTCATATCCTTGTTAACAAAACTTGTCTCCAAACATGTCTGGAAAGAAATCCGATGCCCCTAAGTCTGCTGCTGACCTTGTGGTGGATCTGGAACAGCAACTGGCTGCTGCTAAGGCTGCAGCAGAAGCCAAGGCGGAGCGGAAGCGGAAAGAGGCGGAGGAGCGGAAAAGGCAGGAGGAGTTGAAGCAGATTGAGTTGGCGGAGATCCAGAGGGAAATGGAGGAAAAGAGGCAGAGAGCACTGATTGAGGCTCGGGTGAGTGCTGTGGACTCTTCCAGATCCGGATATTAATGGATTGGCAAAGGCCAAGGCTGCTCCTGCGTCTGGAGCAAAGGATGGGTACTGCTCCTGTTGCGTCACTAAGGACCAGATGTGCCAATGGGGTGATGCTGAGAAGAATGCCATGGTAAGTCGTCCGAAAAACTTCAGATCCGCTGATTACGACGTTCATAGATTAAGTCCTGTGACGTCTGCCGGAAGGACAAGGCCACTTGTCCTGGAAGGCCCGGATTCGTTAAGGGGCCCAAGGGCCGGAAGAGGCAGCGTCCTGCTGGTACTCCGTCTCTGAAGGGCAAAGGCAAGCGCCATCAGAGGAGTCCTACTCCGGATGTGGCGGACGCGGATGTCTTCTCTAATCCAGTCACTATCGAAGGTACGGATGAGGATGTTGTGGAGTATGATGATCAGGCTTGGGTGGCCGCTGCTAATGGCATCATTGCTGAGTTGGCGCGGACCAATGGACTTCTCCAAGATGGTATTGCGGTGGCGGAAGGGAGTCGGATTGCCATGGAGCAGATGAGCTCTACCATGGAGGCCTTCCTCCAGCAACAGAGGGAATTCCAGGCCCTGCTCATTGAGGAAATCCGGACTGGATTTAGGCTTTCCGTTTCTGGCGGATCTGACAAGGATGGCGCTGGTGAGGAGATTGGGGAGGAGGTGGTGGATGAGAATGGAGGAAAGATGGCGGATGGGACTGGGGAAGAGATGGCGGATGGGACTGGGGAGGAGACTGGGGGTGCCGGAGGTGAAATGGAGACTGGTGCTTAGTCCAGATCCGGATTTCCGCTACTGCCCTCAATGTACTTATATTTCATTATGTACTTTTCAAGCAATGGGACCAGGCTTGTCCGGATATGCTGAGTGGAAATCCGCTACGAGATCCAATGCATTTCCGAGTTCTGTGGCCAGTAACCAGGAAGTTTCTTCGTCCGTTCCTTCGTATCCGGACCAACGGACGAGGTATAGAAGCTGGCAGTGGTGCCTACGACGGTCCAGTTTAGAGTCCAGGATTTCGGATATCTCGTACTCTGGTTCTCCGTGACTTCGACTGGTGGCAGAGGAGGTTGGATGCGATTAGGAATGGTGTTCGGAACTGCTGGCTCTCACTGCGAGACATGGAAAACAGGATGTACGGAACGCATAGAATCCGGAAGTCGGATGGCGAAGGAATGAGTACCCGGGCGGGATATAATTTCGAATGGTCCCAAATTCTTTTCCGAAAGTTTCTTCGACGGACGAGTGGAGCGGAAGTACTTGGCTTTGACAAAGACTTGTTCTCCAATCCGGAAGTCTGGAGCAGGCTGTCTTTTAGCATCCGCAGGTCCTTGATAGCGTTTCTGAGCTTCGGACATCTCATCTCGGAGGAACTGGTGAAGTTTGTTAAGGTCTAGGGCATATTCCTGGGCACGGATGGAGGATAGGTTGCGTTCCGGATGGATGGAAATGTTCGGATGATAACCTTTATTGGCGAAGAAAGGTGAAACTCTGGTAGTGGCACTCGGAGCGTTATTGTATGCGAACTCTGCGAGGGGCAGTAGCTCGGACCAGTTGTCCTGTTGATAGTTGCAGTAGATCCAGAGGTACTGTTCCAGCGTTTGGTTGGCACATTCTGTTTGTCCGTCCCCTTGGGGATGATATCCGGATGTGAAGTGTAGGACCATGTCCAATGCCTTTCCTAAGGAATGGAAGAAGTGGGATACAAACTCTGTTCCTCGATCTGAGGTTACATGGGATGGGACTCCATGCTTAGAGAAGACATGGAGGAGAAATAGGCGGGTGAGATCAGGAGAAGTAATGGTGTCGTGGGTCGGGACGAATATGGCTTGCTTGGATAAGCGATCTATGATGACGAGGATGGCTGTAAAGCCGGATGAGTCCGGAAGTTGTTCAATGAAATCCATAGAGATGGAATTCCATGGTTTTTCTGGGACGGGAAGTTGCTTGAGTAGTCCATAGGGCTTATGTCTCGGAACTTTGGCTCGGGCGCAGGATGTGCAGGATCTGACATATCTTTGACAAAGGCTCATACTCTGGGCCAGGTATAGTTGCGTCGGATGAGCTCGAGAGTACGATTCTGTCCAAAATGTCCGGATAGGGGGTGGTCATGGCAATTCCGGAGGATGCGAAGTCGTAGATCATTGGTATCCGGAACGTAGATGCGGTTGTCACAACAAAGGAATCCACCATCGTCTATTGTCCATCTCGGATCTGAAGGAACCGGAAAATGTGTTTGTGCAATGGGGTCATTAGGGAGTGCTATCAGAATGTCTTTCCGGAGGTGTTCGGTGTCCATAAGAACAGCTGCTCTAAGGACCGGAGTTGCTAAAATGGAAGCTCGTAGGGATGAAGCTAATTGTTCCGAAGCAAATATTGGACAGAGGTTGTGAGGGTTAATCTGAGTGTAGTCCTTATCCCCCTCTTTAGGGTAGACGTCCCATCGTCTAGTGAGGGAATCTGGCTTGACTCCGAGTCTTCCAGGACGGTAACGGATAACGAGGTTGAACTGATGGAGGAACTCGGACCAGCGGGCCTGACGACGGGATAGCAGTTTGGTGATAGAGAAATACTCAAGGTTCTTGTGGTCCGTGACAACATCTATAGGCTCGGACGAGCCTTCTAGGTAATGGCCCAGGTTCGGAACGCAGCATAGATGGCTAGTAGTTCCTTATCATGGACATCATAGTTGAGTTCTGCACCGGACAGTGTCCGGGAGTAAAATGCCACCGGACAAAGTTCCGAGTCTGGGCACACAATGGATAGTATTCCAGCGATAGCATAATCCGAGGCATCAGTTTCCACACTATAGGAACATTCGGAATCCAATGCATTAGCACCGGAGCGGACGTGAAGGCTTTCTTGAGTGCATTAAATGATTTCCGGCATTCCTCGGAAAAGTCCCAAGTGATGCCCTTGCGAGTGAGTTGAGTAAGGGGAACCACATATCCGAGTAGTTGAAGATGAAACGACGATAGAAATTAGCGAATCTGAGGAAGGATTGGATGTCCTTGACTTTCCGAGGTTCTGGCCAGTCTATGATAGACTGGATTTTCTCGGACGACATTGTCAAGCCATCCGGAGATAGGAGTAACCAAGATATTCGATGGAGGATGAATGGAATTCACATTTCTCGGGTTTGGCATATAGTCGGTGTTTACGGAGACGTCGTAAAACTTCTCGAACATGTTCCTTATGACTTGCAAGGTCTTGGGAATAGATAAGGATGTCATCCAGATATACAACAACACATACGTCCAGCATATCGGCAAACACGCTATTGACAAAGCGCTGGAAAGCTGCCGGAGCATTCGTGAGGCCTTCCGGCATCACCAACCATTCATAGGAGCCATAGCGCGTACGGAAGGAAGTCTTCCACTCGTCTCCTTCTGTTATCCGGACGAGGTGATATGCAGATCGGAGATCAATTTTGGTATAAACTTTAGCGGCTCGGGGAGTCTAGAGGTCAGCAATGAGGGGTAACGGATATCGTCTTTCTTGGTGATGTGGTTAAGGCCGCGGAAATCCACACAAAGGCGGAGGGATCCATCCTTCTTTTTGACAAATAGGACGGGGGCTCCGTGGGGAGAAGATGAGGAACGGAGGAGTCCGGACGAGATGTTTTCATCAAGGAACTTCGGAGGGCCTCAAGCTCTACCGGAGAAAGAGAGTATATGGTTCCGAGAGGCGGACTAGCCCCTTCTTCCAACTCAATCTTGAGATCGTAGGGTCGATGAGGGGGAAGTTGTCCGGCTTTGCCTTTGTCGAAGACATCCGCAATTCGTGGTATCGGAAGGGATTCTGGAGAGGTCTGGAGGATCGGATGATATGGATGCGGATCGAAGATTTACTTCGGAGGGACGGAGGTAGATGCTGAACTGAGTAGATCCTTCTAACTTGCAGGCACGGCAAAAGGCCACTGCGTTTATCAACGATATGTTAGGGACTGAAGTACCAGCGGAGGTTCGGATTTGGTCAGAGGCGGAGTCTCTGCCACAGATGGGTGCTCTGAGCAACGGAGATATTGGAGGGGAGGAATCTTCCTTGGGTGGAATACCCGAAGGTAACGGAGGCGTCGGATTGGATTTTCCTGCCATGGATCGGTGTGTCCGGAGGCAGCGGTGATGCGGATGGGGTTAATGGCACTCCTGTTCAGTAGTTGGAACTCGATGCTGCCCAATACCCAGTCAATCAACGGATTGTGTCGGGTGAGCCAGCTATATCGAGAACGATATAACATGAGGAATCCAAAGGGGTGACGTAGAACGTGTCGGAAGTGATTACACCGGAGGAGAATCGGACGGATAAGTTTATGGCTTCGACAATATTGTTATTGCATGTACCATCAAATAAACGGAGTGGAAGCGGAGGAATCTGATAGGTAGAATTTTATGTTCTCGGACGAAATCAGTGTCTATGAAGCAGTGGGAGGAACCACAGTCTATGAGGGCCGGAAAGTCAGATATATTGGAGAAAGACGGAAGAGAGACATATGGACACAGAGAGTTCGGATCAGGAAGAGTTACAGCATTGAGTCGTAGTTCCGTTGCACGGGTTGGGCCAATGCGACCCTCATCCCTACGGAGTCAGGAGGGTCGCGGACTAATTTTTGCCTCATCCGAGGCTTCCGTTCGTTTCCGGAGTGAGCACGGTAGCGCGGCCTTTGGCAGCGCGCGAAGTGGATTTGGTGCATTCCCGGGCAGTGTGACCAGGTCCGCCGCAGAACATACAGAGCCTTTTGTCAATACGCCTCTGACGCTCCTGGGTGGTTAGCTTTCCGTCCGCACCAACAACGCTAGGAAGATCCGAAACTTTCGGGGCAGAGGAGGTTGTGGAGGATGTGGGTTTATTGAATTTGGGCGTATCGGATCCGGATGAGTTGGAGTTGTCCAGTCGGATGTTGACTGCCTGGGAGGATTGGAAGAGGTGGTTCTACTCTCTCGGGTGACTTCCCCCTCCGTTCCCAGTAACGGCGTCGATGGTCTGGGCGAGAGTCTTGAACTCCGAAAGGGTAGTGGGCTTACCCATGCGACTAATCTCATCTTTGATTCGGGCCGGAAGTCCATTGTAGAATTGGCGTCGTAGGCTCCGTCTCCCCATTCGCGTACTTGGGAGGCAAGTCGCTGGAATTCTACAACGTACTTGTTGATGCTTGTCCGTCACGCATGTGGAGTTGTTCTAACTGCATCTCTGCGTCTCCGGAGGGATCGTGTGGTCCGAAATTGGTTTGGAGCTCGAGCATGAACTCAGAGTAGTCATCCATCCAGTCCGGACTGGTTGCTATATCCGTCCGAAAGGAGATCCGGTTCAAACCACTCGAGAGCCATACCCTTAAGGTAGGATTGGGCAAAATTGACTTTAGCGCGTCCGGAACGGAAAGCGCTAGGTTTGCTCTGGAAGTTGAGCTCACATTGGACGAAGAATGCCCGGAGCTTGCGAGGTTCGGACCCATCGAAGGTATCTGGCTCACGGATTTTGACTTTGCTATCATCCGAGGTGGGGGTGCGACGGCTACTGCGAGCGAGGTGATTAATGGCTACGGATAGTTGGGCTAGGACCCGGTCCTGAGGGCTCAGGTGGATTTTATCTTCTTCGTCATCCAGGTCCTCATTGTCCGGATCATCAACTTCATCATCTGGTGGGTTACTGCGCAGCTCATCATCAAAGTGAATGGTCGGGCGAATTGGAGTCTGGGTTATCCGGTTCCGAGTTGGTGTTATCGGATCCGGTCTGGCTTGACGAGCAGAAATACTTTGACCTATGTCGCTCATGCTTGCGCGGCGTTGAGAGAAACTGGTGAATGTTTGGACGATGGGTGTGGGATCTCGTTGGATCGGACCAAGTCCGGCTCCTCGGAGAGTGTTTTGAGTTTTACGGGGAGGCATGATATGGAATGGTTTAAAAGTTACTCGAAAGGTTTGAGTTGAATATACTGTTAAGACTGTACTCAAGGGTAGAGAGATCCAAGGGCTTTGGCCTCAGTTCGTGCACTGTGCCCCTTTCTCGATAATGCCCCTTATTTCAGGGAGGAGTTATTCGTCCGAAGACCCGGAAGGAGTTGCGTGACGGATCCGGGTGTCTGAAGGTATCGGATATGATACATCCAAGGTTATTCGGAACGTAAGGAGAGGACAGAGATTAAGGCTAGTTTTGGAACGAGTTCCTAACTAGAAACTAACGGAGTAGACTATCCGAAGATAGAGTCGGAGATATAGACTATAGGAATCAATCCTAAGTCTCGGAAGGTGACTTAAAGCGGAAAGTGGCTTAAGTCCGGAGAACAGAATGAGTAGAATCTAAGATGATATTCGAACTAAGGTTCTACGAGATCTACAAGTGGTTTATATACTGTAAGTATCTAAGACGATAATCAGCAAGTCGGGACCGAGGGCTATGTAGAAGTGTAACGGAAGTCTATTAGTTAATGCACAGCGGATCAGTAAGCATGAATCAGAAATGAACACAGGAAACGGATCAGTAACACAGGACGGAAATATAAACAGCCGATACCGAAGCAGGAGAATGACGAAAGGAGATAGACGCAGATATACACAAGGGAGTTAAGGTGCGAGAAGTGAGTACATTCGGATGGGTGGTCCGGACAGGATCTGTGGACCGGACGGATATGGAAAGATCGGATCTGGACGGATATGATCGGATCTGAGATTAAAGTATGGTTTTATGACATAGAAGATAACTAGAGTTGGAAGTAAACTCAAGTCTGGAGGAACAGAATGAGCAGAATCTAAGATGATATTTTGAACTAAAGGTTCTACAGAGATTTACCACTGTTTATATATACTGTAAGTAACTAGAACAATAATCAATGAGTTCGGGACTGAGGGCTATGTATGAAGTATAAGAGAGTCTATTAGTTAATGCACAGCGGATCAATAAGCACGAGCGGAAATGAGACATAGGTAATGGATCAATAAGTGGAAGGAAATATACATAGCCAGAATACTGGAGACAGGAGGGTTTGCCGAAAGGAGATAGACACAGATGTCCACAAGGGAGTTAGAGTGCAAGAAGTAGGGACCTTTGGATGGGTGATCTGGACAGTATCTGTGGACCGGATGGAAGTAGGATCAATCAGATTGGATTGGATCTGAGATCAGAAGTATGGTATATGACAGCAAGCCTGTCTCAATAAGCCTCATAACTTGCTCAAATCTTGACTGCTTGACAAATTAGGGGCTCAAAATATTTGTATTGATGGGGCCTATGGTTCTAAATTAGTCATAGACCGGTCTTTGAGCAGACCAGTCCAAAACCCGGTCTGGTCTTTTGAAATCACACAAAAATGTGGTTGCAATGATTTCAGTTGCAGTTGCCTTCACCCTGGAATATAAAAGACTGGTCCTGGTCCATTTGCCTCCAAAAGGGGCCAAAAGACCGGATTAGACCAGTCTTTAAACTCTATCAGTCAAAGAGGGCAGACAAGATGGAGACAAGGCTGGAGACTTGCAGACAGAAAATGTAGTATTCTGTTCTGTTCTTTGTGGCAAAAAATTGACCATCTGCTTGGAAATAGAGATATCTATTATTAATACTGTTGTTACAAATGAAAATGAGCAGCCTTACCTGTCTTCTATGTTACCTGTAGAAGCTGAGGTCATTTCCAAGCTGCAGCACTGATTTAAGGATCATGTTGGACAACCTTCAATAACAATGAGCTGTCTGCTCTATTTCTTGGCCCTAATCATCACCTCAAGGCTGCTGATTCCAGCAGCCTGTGATGCATGATTCATGTAAGGAAGTCTTTGATGAAGAAGATCTCATTGCCATACATGGGATACAATGGCAACAGAATTGACAGATCCACCTTAATCTGAGTCTGAAGCATTACCAGCCTGTCCTGAGGCTATAGTACTACTCATGGTCCAGTGCTACATCCAATAATGACTTGGAGACGAGATTCTAATAGTGTTGAAAGTGATCAGAGTAAGCGATGACAGTGATTGGAGTAGTGATGGCAGTGATCAGGGTAGTCATGGTGATGATGGTGATAAGGTGGGTGTATGAGACCACATTGGGAACTGCGCTATTGGAGTAGTGGATGGTGGTGATAAGGTGGCACATGAAACTTACCATTGGGAACTGCACTGCCCCCCAACCATTGAGGCTGTGAAAAAGCATTAGTGGACCTCCAAAACCTGCTCAAACACAAGAGGAAGGATATACAGGCTATCTAGACCCTAAACTCAACCCTGTCCCCTTCAGTTAATGAAGGACTTCCCTGTCCTATTTACCAACCTCAAATAACACTTTAAACTGAGGCAAGGCAGCCTGCAAACTGCATGTCAACTTGAAAGAGGTGAATATCTTGCATGCTGCTCTGTCATTGGAACAAAAGGCATATATCCAAGATTGGAAAAAATTACCTCTACACCAGCAAAACCATGCATCTCACACATTGAAGATGAGGAACTAGTGGCTGAAATCAAGTTGCACCTGCAGAGTTTGGGAAATATATTGATGCACTGGATATTGTACACTATCTTAATGATTCCATTGTGCTGAATTGCCATGGTTTCAAGAAATTAGTCTCCATAAGGACTGCTCAGCGATGGCTTCAGAAATTGGGCTTATCAGTGGAAAAAAAAGAAGAGGGGCCAGTATTTTGATGGTCATGAATGTGACAATGTCATCCATTATTGCCAAAATGTATTTCTGCCTGCATAGGGAAGCATTGAGTCATCTACGAACATGGAAACAGGATGACTGATGACCTCACCTGTGAAGACTCCCCCCTCCCAGAATCTACTACCTGCCATATTGTTGTTTGGTTTCATGATGAATTAACATTCTATGCAAATGATTGCCACAAAGTTCAATGGGAGCATGTCAAAGAAGATGTTTTACCCTAGCCAAAAGGGGAAGGTGCTTTGCTGATGGTTGCACACTTCATCTCAGCAGATTATGGCTTCCTTCAGTCTCCAGATGGAAAAAAAAGTGCACAGGTTCTTCTCAAGGCAGGAAAATCATGCAATGGATATTATTCCAGCAATGAAATTCTAAAGCATGCTGCCCATGCAATGGATCTTCTCAAAAAAAAATGAAGACCATGTTTTGGTCTTTGATAATGCCACAACACATGTGAAATGTGCTAATGATGCACTATCTGCTTGACATATGCCAAAAAAATCAAAAACATGGGCATAGATGTGGCCATAACCAA
The DNA here is from genome assembly GCA_016800925.1 of Suillus spraguei. Taxonomy (NCBI): domain Eukaryota; kingdom Fungi; phylum Basidiomycota; class Agaricomycetes; order Boletales; family Suillaceae; genus Suillus; species Suillus spraguei. The sequence continues at coordinate 78,836 of JABCPU010000250.1, forward strand.
TGACAATGGAAAGCCAGTTATGCGCCCTGATGGCAAACCAGCAAAAAGAAGATTCCAATGGCTCCTGGATGTCTTCATAATGGTACTCTGCAGCCACTTTATTTCCCTGAAGGCCACCCACAAGCTGGGTGGTTCAAGGGATAAACAAATCTTGCAAGAGTGAGGATATGACACAAAGGGTCTTCTTGCAGGGTGCAAAGGATTCAAATGCAAGGTAGGCCAAAAGGATTGCTGTCATTGCCGAATCCTTTTCAATGAGCCTGATTTTGTCAATGTAAAGTCCCCCTAGAAACTAATGTCATGCACAAGGCTTCTTGATGATCTTTTTGCCAAATTTCATTGTAAACTAAATTTTATTGAAATGTGTTGGGGATTTGCAAAGAGGGTTTATCAGCTAAATCCCCCCTCTTCAAAAGAGGCAGATCTTGAGTAAAATGTAGTGGCTGCACTGGCTTCAATACCACTGTTAACTACGCATTGGTGAGTGGTTTTTGTGCCTGGATTCTTCATTTGTCTTATTTGTTCTTTCCTTGAACAGATTTGCTATGCGATCCTGGAGATTTTTTGGTGCTTATAATGATGGCCTTGATGGAGCTCAAGCAGCATGGGCTGTGAAGAAGTATTGAGGACATTGGATTTTTTCTGAAGGCTTAATGGCCTCTAATTCAAGGTAATATGTTATACATAATCTATATACAGTACATTACCATCATCTTGTCTACTTACTGCACTGCTCTCCTAATTGTGACTCCACACAGTGTTTGCCACTCTGGCATCATCATCTCATAAGCATGTCACACTGTGGTCACATCATGTGATGTTTGTCAAATTTGCAAGTCGTATATGGTGCGGTTCACTTAGTCACCACCTACTTTGTGCAACTACCAATTTCATCGAAGTAACATCCTGACCCTAATCCTAGCATATCTATGTAGGGAATACATGTAGCTCGATCATTCTAGTTCATGAGTCTTCAGTCTACGACCTATTGTGCTGAAGGCACAGGAAGCCAAAAAGGAGTGCAAAAATTCTGCTGCTGCTCGAGCCAGAACTGCAAGATGGGGTTCCAGAGTACCCCCTCCAAGTCCTGAGGCTGCTGCTGACCTGGAGCCTCTAATTGAACAATGTGAAGCCATTGAATCTGATTCATGCTCAGAATGTTGAGCTGTGGGAACATCATATGCACAGCTGAATGGAGGTGTACAGATCAGGCTTACCAACAAAGGAGGCTTAATTACAGGTCCAACGGTTCAGCTCTACAAAGTATAAATCACACAGACATATTCCAGAGACAGTAGCACATCTTTTTGACTGATTATGTCACCTTACTGCTACATACCACCAATTTACCTGTTGCTTGAAAATTTATCTCTCTCAGATTTGATCCAAATGAAAATCTGCCTTAGGGTTTTGTTCTACTCATCAAAAGGAGTGTTTTTGCAAGAGGAAAATAAAATCCGACTTTTTTTGTAGGTGGTGGGAAGTTGCACAAAGTAGGTGGTGACTAAGTGAACTGCACCATACCTTAGCTGTGCTTTTTTTGCCCTTTTTGACAGGCACTTGTTTATGAGCTTTTGGCGATGATACTTGTTGGACACTTCAGTCACCCCCAAGAGATACCTCTTAGGTTGATAGTCCTCTATACAAGTATTGGCCTAAGAGGTATGATTCCAGTTGTATTTCCCACTGGGGCAACTATAGGGGAAGTATTGTAGGACAACATCAATTATTTTCCCAGCCATCTGGGACATATTTTTATGATATTTTGTATGGGATTTTCCCATCATGTGGGTGGTGTCAGGGGTCCTTCAGGCCAATTTTGATGCAATTTAGGGAGGTATGATAGGGACTGGTGGGGTCATATTACAGACCATTAGGGGTATAATAGGTAGGCAATGGCATGGGTACCCATGGGTCACCACGAGCTGACCCATACCCATACCCACGACCCAAGGGTCAAGTGGGTCATGGGTTGTGGTGTGGGTAGTGTGGGTTTGGTGGGTCTCATTACCCATGGTGGGTAACCCACCTGCTACTAACAGTTGGTACTGCAGATTGTGATTTTGGTGTGGGAATTTCAATGATGTCGGCATCACTATAAAGTGCGTCCTCCTCTTCTTTGCTGCAAATGACAGTCTGTATATTTTTGTTTGTGGTTGGGGCTGATTTTGATATGGGTTGCACTAGACTATCTTCGCTATCACTTGGAGCAGCCACAGGACTTTTGGCTTTGCCAGAGGTAGGCTCGTCACTGCACTTACATTTTAGAGTCTTCTTGATGGCCTGTAGGTATGCCTTGGCCTTCTCTGTGGGCTTTGGCTGACGCTTGCTGACCATTTGGTGCAGTTTGACTAAAAATGGCAGCGGGGTTATGATGATTATTAGGCACATTAGATTAAGGTTTATGTCATGTATAAGGTTCAAATTGTACAGTTTAGCATTACATAATTTAAGCTTGTACACTCCTCTGGTCCAGGGGCTATTATACCCACCAACCCACTATGTGGGTCATGGGTTGATGGTGGGTCACCATGAGCCAACTCATACCCAACCCACCAACTACCCATACCCACGCTAATGCCTAATAATAGGGCCCTCATCAGGGACAATGTAGAAACCATCAGGAGAAGCATGGGGACTACTATCAGTATTATATGAATCACTACCTAAGATTTCAGCAGTGCTATTGGGTTACTGTATTGCCCTTTCGCCCCAGATATAATCACATAAGGAATGCCTGAGATGAATATATTCTTTGGCTGGGAATTCCCAGGTGATGAATAATCATGATCAGGTTTCATACAGTACTTAGATGCTACAGCAGGGTGTTCCAGGAGAGTAGATATTCTATAGTTTTGGAATTCCCTGGGTATCAATAATGATGTTGGAAATTCCCAGAGTACATATATGCTTGAGTTAGGACCTCCCAGAGTCATATAATCATACTGGGAATTCCCAGGGTGCAGATAGTCATGTTGGGATGTCCCACAGATCATATATTGTGCAGTTGGGAATTCCCAGATGGTATATAATCATATTGGGAATCCCAGAGTACAAATATTCTTTGGTTGGGAAGTCCCAGAGTGTAAATATTCTTTCCCCAAAATTCCCCAGAGGGCATATAATCATGTTGGGAAGTACCAGAGTACAAATATTCTTTGGCCGGGAATTCCTAGTGTCCATATAATCATGTTGGGAAGTCCCATAGTGTAAATATTCCTTGGTCGGGATTTCCCAGGGGCCATATATTCTTCAGTCGGGAATTCCCAGTGTCCATATAATCATGTTGGGAAGTCCCAGAGTGCAAATATTCTTCCCCTAGGATTTCCCAGAGTACAATTATTCCTTGGCTGTGTCATATACCATACTTCTAATCCCAGATCCAACCATATCCAATCAGATCTGATCGATTCTATTTCCATCTGGTCCACAGATCCTGTCCAGATCACCCATCCGAATGTGCCCACTTCTCGCACTCTAACTCCCTTATGTATATCTGTGTCTATCTCCTTTCGTCATTCCTCCTGTTTCTGGTATTCTGGCTGTGTATACTTCCATCCTGTGCCACTGATACATTACCTGTGTTTCATTCCCAATTCATGCTTACTGATCCGCTGCGCATTAACTAATAGACTTCCGTTACACTTCGTACATAGCCCTCGGTCCCGGACTTGTTGATTATCCGTTTAGATACTTACAGTATATAAACCACTGTAGATCTCCGTAGAACCTTAGTTCAAATATCATCTTAGATTCTGCTCATTCTGCTTCCTTCGGACTTGAGTCACTTTCCGCTCTAGTCATCTTCTGAGACTTAGGATTGATTCCTTTAAAGTCTATATCTCCGACTCTATCTTCGGATAGTCTACCTCTGTCAGTTTCTAGTTAGGAACTCGTTCCGAAGCTAGCCATAATCCTCGTTCCATTCCTACGCTCCGGATGACCTTCAGATGTATCATATCTGATACCTTCGGACGTCCAGATCTGCCACGCAACTCCTTCTGGATCTTCAGACATATACCTACTCCCTGAAATAAGGGGCATTACTCAGGGAAGGGGCACAGTGCACGAACTGATGCCAAAGCCCTTCGGATCCTTACCCTTTTGAGTATGGTCTTAACAGGCTGGGAATTCCCAGTGTTCATATAATCATGTCAGGAAGTCCCAGAGGGTAAATATTCTTTGGTTGGGAATTTCCAGGAGTCATATATTCTGCAGGCAGGAATTCCCAGAGGGCATATAATTATGTTGGGAAGTCCCAGAGTACAAATATTCCTTGGTCAGGATTTCCAGGGTTCATATATGTATTTGTTACAGTTGTACGTGCCCCTATTCATTTTCCCTTTATCTTCTTACTTGTATATCATGTCACATGACTTTGACTCATATGCTCAACGCATCTGTACAACACATGCCTTCCTTATTAGGATACGCAGTTACATTCTCACGGTTACCTGGTCTGTGCGCACCTATCTACCTATATAAGCACAGTGTACTTGTAGTAGATTCTTTACTTTAATCTTACTGGGTTTTACCTGGAATCTCCTTCGCTTAGGTCTCCAACCTAAGTCGTCTTGAATCGTCTCTAAGTCTAAGCACTCCTTAGCCTGAGTCTCTATTCTTGTAGAACCTCTAAGACTTGTCTTCAAGGCTGAACCCTTGATCGTACTCGGAACACGTTCCTTGTACTTTCACCTTGTCGTCTTTTGGACATTGTAAGAACTTCCCAGCAGACTGACTGTGTCTTTTCACTGTCGCTGGTGACGCCATCCCAGTCGTAACAAAAGATTAAAGTCTATCTGATCGTCGACTATCCAGTCTTCGACCCCGAACCCTGATTGCTTAGACAAGCAGAACCAAGGCCTAACGGACAGCAAGACAGCGCATGTAGGCACTGAGAAAGTATAACTCACCAGAAGAATCGCCAATATGACGACCAAAGAATTCGAATATAAAATCGGTCAGCCAACTGGTTATGATGGAGATCGCGACAAATCTCGCGAATTTATCCAGTCATGCAATCTATGCTTTGACATCAACGAAAAGCTTTACACCACCGACAAACAGAAGATCATTTTCATAACATCCTTCATGACTGAAAAGAATGCTAGATCCTGGAAAGAGCAATTCCTTGATCATGCTCAATCAACCGACACCTCTGGACAGAAAGTTGGTTATGGGACAATGGTGGATTTTATGAAAAGCTTCAAAGAAGCCTTCGACTCAGTGGATACTAAGGAACCGCACTTATGAAACTCAGGGACCTCAAACAAGGAAGCGGAGATCTCCACACTTACATTGCTGACTTTGAGGCACTTGCAGCCAAGGTTCATATCACCGACAATGCAACAAAGATCCAGTTCTTCCAAGATGGCCTGAATTGGGGTATCCTCACAAAGCTTTTTGCACTAGGAGATGTATCAGAAGTATTCCGAGACGTTGTGCTGCAGTGCGTTTCCATTGACAACTCCCATCACCGTCTCCAAGCCATGAGGACACGTCATGCTCCACAACAGAAGAAGAAAAACTACGGAAATGCACGATACATCCCTAATCGTGATTCCAACGCAATGGTCGTAGATCGAATCTCTGACGCGGAAAGATCCGAATGCATGAAGAAGGGACAATGCTTCGGATGCAAGAAGACAGGACATCACATTCATAATTGTCCTGACAGAAAGAAGAAGACCCCACTCCGACAAACTGAAGTCAAAGAAGAAGAAGAAGACGAAGAAACTGTAAGGCGGATTGTGAGGATTTTGACTTGGAGAAACAAAGATTGATGTATGTTTCTCCTAATGTATTACTAAGACTTGTACGTGCTGTAGGTGAAAGAAAAGAACTTCGCGTCCCTATCACCCTTCATTCGCGTACTCGTTTAAAATCCGTCGACACCACCGCTGTCATCGATTCAGGAGTGGCAGGAACATTCATTTCCGAGGAGTTTGTGAAACTCCATCAAATCACACGACGAAAACTCAAAACACCATTTCGAGTTACTACGGCAGATGGAACTCTTATCAAAGGAGGACCAATCACACACTACTGTCTCCTAGTGGTCAAAATTGATGAATGAACCATGTATGGAAAATTCAATATCACCAAACTAGGAAGAAGGGATCAAATCCTTCTAGGAATTCTGTGGTTATGCGCAATGAACCCAAGTATAGATTGGGCTGCTGAAACACTCGTCCTTCCCCGAACAACGAAATTGGAAGAAATTGAAATTGATATGGATATAGATCGAAAGAAGAATGGATTACCTCCAGCCTTTAATTGTCATTCCAAGAAATGGCAATATTCCCGACTTCCGAGACCTCTTGTAATCCCTTTGATTTCTAAAGACCCCGAACCGGAAGTACAAAATCCACATACCACTGACCCTATTCCCCGTGTACAATTGCCATGACCAGTATCACCAATTCCCCGCGCAGAAAAGCGCAAGAATGAATCCGAACCTGAGTATCGGGTCGGACAAGAACCTATTGAGCAACGGCCAATAGAAGAACAGAAGTATGGAAAAAGAAAAGCAGAAGAAGAGATACCAGGACGAGATACCAATGTGCCGAAATTATCCAAGTTCTATGTCTTCCTGAAAACTCTTCAGCTTCGATGAAGAAATCCCCAATAAAGAAGAACCCATGCCCTCATTGATTCCAACAGAAGATGATGACCAATTCAACACAATGCAAGACGTCTGGCATGCGCCAGAAGTACGTGAAATTTCCTCTTATGAACTCGGAGATGGAGAATTTCTTGTGGAATATGATACTGATGGAGTTAGCATGAGAATCATAGAGGAAGTGTCCATGGATACACCTCTTACTCGAGATGGAACTTCGCGACTCGAACAACTCCCCAATCATTCCACAATCTCTCTTCCTCCCCCGAAATATAGTAACAAAGCTCAGGAATTCGCCATGGATGAGAAGGAAAAGAAAAAGAAATCCTTCGAAGAATTGGTCCGGACTATTTAGCAGGAGATCAATGAAGGATGGATGGTTATCTACATGGACGATATCCTAATTTTCTCTACAACCATGGCAGAACATCGTGAACGGACAAGACGGGTTTTGATGAAGATACGAAAAGAACACCTGTTCTTGAAACCGGAGAAATGTACCTTTGATGCAGAAGAAGTGGAGTACCTTGGAATGATAATTCGCCCCGGACAAGTTGCTATGGACACCGCTAAAACTAAGGGAATCTCCGAATGGCCAGTCCCGAAATCTGTAAAAGATGTTCGGTCATTCCTCAGCTTTTGCAACTTCTACTGCACGTTCATTTCCCATTACTCTGATATCGCCCGACCCCTTATCGAGTTAACCAAGAAAGATAAGGTCTTTGACTGGTCAACCGAATGTATGGATACCTTCGAAGAACTGAAACGGTGTTTTACATCCCAACCGGTACTCTGTAACCCTGATCCTTCCCGACAATTTGCTATTGCTACTGATGCTTCACTTGTAGCAACTGGCGGAGTTCTCTTGCAGACTGATGAGAATGGTGTTTATCACCCATGTGCATATCTCTCGCAGTCTTGAACCCCGCAGAACGCAATTACCAGATCTTTGATCGGGAACTCCTTGCTGTAATCCGGGCATTGAACGAATGGCATCATTATCTTGAAGGAAACCCACATCCCGTCCTAGTATTCACTGACCACAAGAATCTTCTGTACTTTAGAAGTGCACAGAAGCTTACCCGTCGCCAAGCACGTTGGCAATTGATTTTATCTATCTATGACATTGAGCTACATCATGTTGCAGGTACTAAATTAGCAGTACCTGATGCACTATCCCACCGACCCGACTATGACTCTGGCAAAGACGATAACGAGGACCAGACACTCCTTCCTGACGCTCTATTGTTCGTCTTATTGATACCGATTTGAAGGACGTCTTATCATCTTCCGACCCCTTGATGACCCCATCTTCAAAACTGCATCCGACGCCCTCGATGGCGTGTGTCTTCCCCCCATTAAATCCGCACTCTCTGACTGGAAGATCGAGGAAAACGTCCTCTATTTTAAGAATTGTGCCTACATTGCACCGGCGCACCGCTCTGATATCCTGAAACGGTATCATGATCATCCTACCGCGGGACATCCCGGTAGATTCAAGACCAAAGAACTCGTTAAACGAGAAGCGTGGTGGCCCACTATGGGCTCTTATATTCGAAAATACATTGAAGGTTGCGCCATTTGTCAGCAGATGAAGGCTGATACACACCCTGTTCGACCCCCACTTGCCCCGATCCCTTCATCTGCGACTCGACCTTTCTCCCAGGTCTCTGTTGATCTTATCACTGACCTTTCTGTCCCTGGAGGCTTTGACAGTATCATGGTCGTGGTAGACCATGCCTTATGAAGGGGGTAATTATTATCCCTGTTTGAAAACCATCACTTCCGAAGGCATTGCTAAACTATTCTTGAAACACGTCTACCGTCAATTTGACTCCATGACAAAGTCATCTCAGATCGAGGTCCGCAATTCCTATCTCGCTTCTCTAAGGAGCTTGCCCGACTTCTCGACTACGTCATCGCTCCATCTACGGCTTATCACCCACAGACTGACGGTCAAACTGAAAGGCTAAATCAAGAACTTGAAACATATCTACGTATCTATTGCCGCAACAACCCCGAAGATTGGGTAGAACACTTACCAATCGCCGAATTCGTCCACAACCACTGAAAACATGATGCAAGGAATGCATCACCCTTCTATTTGATGATGGGATATGAACCACGCACCATCCCTCACCTTATCCCTGATTCATCTGTCCCCGCAGCAGAAGATCGAGTACGATCCCTGCAGAAAATAAGAGAAGAAGCAATCGCCTGCCATAACATTGCAATGCAGACAATGGCCGAACGATCCCGAGGAGATAAGTACAGTCCATGGAAGATCGAAGATAAGGTTTGGCTATCTGCCGCTAATCTTAGACTCAAACTCCCATCAAAGAAACTTGCGCCAAAGCAATACGGACCTTTTCCGATTATCGATGTCTTATCACCAATCACGTTCACTCTCAAACTCCCCACGCAATGAAAATTCATCCTATGTTCCACGCTTCTGTCTTATCGTCCTATAGTGAAACGGACGTACACGGTCCCAACTTCCCCGAACCACCACCTGACATCATCGAAGAAGAAGAAGAATATGAAATAGAAGCAATTCTTTCTCACAAAGGAACTGGCACTCGATGACGTTATCTCGTTTCTTGGAAAGGATATTCATCGGGAGATAACGAATGGCTCCCAGAAAAGAACTTGAAGAATTCCGCTCGAATCTTGAATGCTTATAAGAAGCAACACGCCCTCTGATTATCCTTCAGTCAATCAACTGCACCAGCACTTGATCAACTACCACCACCGAAATGTCTTTCCCCACTGCCTACATCACCCCCGTCACCATTGCCAACAATGACTCCGACTCTGGTGCTGAAAACTACGGAACCCTTACCACTGAAATTGACAACACCTCCTACATCGAAGCTGCCCTTCTATGTGAAGGACACGCCCTCAAAATTGAAAGAATTCTCACAGAAAGAGGTGCCTTTCCGGCCCTCCTCCTCGTCAACATTATCCGTACCGCTGCTCTCATTGGGGCCTCATCAGGATTCATGCCAAAAGTGCCAGTATAGGGACGATGGGTATGGAAGTGATGATGGAAGCCACCAGGGCCATGATAGAGCAGGGGAAATGGCTTGACGAACTTTTTAGCCTCACAATACATACTCTTTGTGATATGATTGGGGAATGTCAACAGGATGGGCTCAATGATATTCATGTCGGGGGGGATATATGCCTCTGCACGCACGAGCCACACAGGAATGCCAGTGTTAAGCAATGTGTCGCAGGTCTTCGAATCATATGTGAAGCAACCCATCCATTTTGTATTTGCAGGAAGAGAAGCCAGCTGGACCAAGCGATACGTGGTTGGACTTGTTCAACGTAATCCATGAAAGCAATGATGTCGAGGAATGAATGTTGTGCCTGAGCAACAAATACGATGATGTCACAGTACATCAGGGGGTGTCTTCGCAGAATGATGATATTGTGCTTGAGGCCTGAGAGCATCTTTGTTACGATGTCCGTCTTGCCTGGCCGATTTGCCTGCCATGCGTGAACTTGCTTGCGGGCAATTGTAAATAAGTTGTCGATGCTGTTGATGATATGTGAGCTTAGGGTGCTGACGGCAAACACAGTCCCGGTTTGAACAATGATGCAAGTTTGGGAGATGGAGGCTTCATGAGGGTGAGGAGGCGAGGAAAACAAAGAGAGAGGATGCGCAAGCACTGCTGGGAATTTCCCACCGGGAATTCCCAGCCCAAAGTCAGATCCTTATCAGTTTCAATCTTGGTCAATCTTACCTTAGTCATCCTGTCATGCTTTGTAATACCTTTCTTTTGTTTATTCCTCTTATCGATATCGTCCTTCATGCGCATGCTTCACCTCCCCACTTCAAATTCACAATCTCCGCACAATGGACCTCTCCCAAATCTCTTCAAGCCCTCGTCGCCTCCGACTTCATACCTGGACCATTTGAACTGGCTTTGTGCTGTTCACCTTGCAATCAGTTGACTCCGTGTCACTGAAAGCAGTCTCCTAGACTTCGTGTCTGGAGAGTCGCCCCAGCCGCTCTCTCATTGCTGCGCCAGTGGGGTTGAAGACTCTCTTGGGAGTACTATTTGCCTTCTTCCAAACTAGACCTACTCTTGTTAAAACGGGTGAGTTATCTTTTGCATTATCTACATCAATAATTTACTTTATTATGGTATCTTCAACTACATGATGGTGAGCGAACGTTGGTGAGTGTTTTGTATCATACATCTGATATAGTTCACAATTAACCCAAGCATCTTTCAGGGCAATACACTACACTCTAGAAGGACATCAAAGAAGATGTCAACAAGGAAGGATAACGAGGGACAGCCGGTCTGCAATGCATGCATAACCATTTTTTAATCATACTCATACTCATGCTCCATTGATGTAGATGTGGCTTCTGTTAAGCCTCGTTGTCTCTGGACATTTACCCAGAGTCCATGCCATCCATCATCAACATCAAGTTCAAGGTTGTTTTGATTGTCTTTCTCCTCTCTGCTAATTCCTGTCTTCAGGGTAGCAAGTCGTTTGTTAGACCCTTGGGAGTGTAAGTCTCGATCTCTTGAGCCTTGACCTCAGCTACCTTCTCCTTCTTGTCGGTGTATTCTGGAGGAGGCATGAAGTGGGTCTCTGCATCATGTTTGAACATGATGTATCCATGGCTGATCTCCTCCAATCTCTCACCTCTGACAGTGCGATACCGAGGACAGACATTACCCAAAACATGCGAAGTAAAACAGTGTGAGACAGACCGCACAAATAGGTGAGTTATTCTTTTCCTCTGCCACCGCTCATAGTTAACTTCGGCCCTATCATTCAGCCCGAGGGCTTTTGAAACATTATCCAAGGTTCAACACATCATTTTTTTTAATTTTGTTTCTTTTTTGTCTAATGTTTTTCATCTACCCTATGATAACCTTATCAATTTTTCCTATCGCATAAAACCTGCCATCATCTTTCTTTCATTACAGATGCCCAACGTCATTCCCCTTTTTTCTTGTTGTTGTTGTTGTTACAAATTTATCTTATAGTCATCCTCTTATCTTCATTTACCAATAGGCACCCGCGTCTATCGGACTACCTGTTGACTTAGTAACTTTGCGTCCTAAAGCACTTAGACATCAAGACTACACATCTTATGGCTGTGCGGCATCCCAAACGACTGCGTGATGCTGGTCCCTCGGTTCCTTCCAAATGGTCCCATCTGCTCCCAGATCACTCACCACCTGCCACTCCTACAAACTTGTGGCCGACCACTGTCGTCAGTGAACCTTGGATGGTTCGTACACGCCAAGCTCCTCAGGCTGCTTGTAGGCCTGTGCCTCCTCTTCTAGTTCTACCTGGCCGGCAGTGTTTTACCCAACATGTGGTATCTTCAACTCAATGCTCTCTTGTTCAGGATGAAGGCAACCCACACCCTCCTATCGGCGCCAATCCCCTGAATATTGATCCTTTTATTGATGACAGACCTCTTTTCAGTGACTCACTGTATATGCCGGATGGCCCAATCGACCTTCCACATCATCATCTCTCTGGCCTACAGAAGAAGCAAAATCAATGGCGGAGATGGTCTGAAGAAGTAATCCCTTCCCTAATCAGCCCTTACCTTTGCTACATCCAGCAGTCGGGTTCATTGCAGTCGATCCATGACCTTCGTTGCCCCACCGAAGAGGACTCACATTGCAGTCAATTTTGTTGCCCGCAAACACTGGCAATCACCTGTGTACTCTTTGATCATGCATGTTGTCTTTTGAAGCCTCAATGGTCTTCACTTACATTCAGCATAAATAGGTCTACAAGTCATCAGCATTTCCTGCTGCAAGTGTTCCCCAGCACCACTCCAACTCATTAAGCGTGGATTGTTTGCATGTGCTCCTGTTGCCCCATCTCTTGTGGTGGACATCCACATGTTGGAGCTTGTTAAAAACTTGTTTGTACAAATGACTCCCAACTTGACTGCATGGTGTGAGGCACTGGAGATTTTTTTGAGCGATCAAGGTTATAAGTTGAATACCAAGGTATGGTAATAACTATTCTCATCATCCTGTTTTATTGACTCCACTGGATAGGATAGTCTTAGATGCCGGTTTAGCAATGCATATCACTGGTATGCTGTACTGACCACCAGAATACATCACCAAATTTGTCTCTGACTCTCTGCACGCTGGCCAAGACAACATTCCTTCTCATGAAGCACCCGACACATCACAAATACTAAGTCAGTCGAGCGCCTACCTTCGTTCACGTTGCCCTCTCTGCTTCAGTGGGAATGACTGGAGACAGCATCGTGATCCTGACACAAAGTAAGTGTTCAAATTTCACACAATCAGTTAACTCATTATCTCTTCAGGGTCAACTGCATCATTTGTGTGGATGCATGCTTCACTCAAAAACGGTCCAACAACCCACGAAATTGTCGCATGCAAGATCCACCCAATCCAACTCCAACTATTTTTATTTCTGAATCTTACAGTGGCTCAAAAAACTGTCCGCATGTTTTGGCATTTTTCACTATCTATAATATTGTGTGAGAACAAACAAATGCCTCAAAAACATGCTTATACCACATTGTAGTATGGCTTCAGGGCTTTCATTTGAGCCTACACCGTGGGAATCGGTGGAGATATGGTGGAGATACAAGGCTCACAAAATGGTGACTCATGCGGACAGTTTTTTGACTCAAGTATTTTACAGTAATAACCAGGTATTCTAGTATTTTGTATGACCTCCCTTGGCTTTAATTACTGCCTCTATCCTTCTAGGCATACTCTCAATTAATTTCTGGCAATCCTCAGCTGTGATCTTCCCCCATTCCACTGCTACTCTCTCCCAAAGCTCCCATACTCCTGTAGGGGGGTTTTCATAGGCTTGAAGCTTTTTCTTGAGTGTTCCCCAGAGATGTTCAATGACATTGACATCAGGAGACTGTGCTGGCCAGTCAAGAACATTGATGTTATGTTCTTCAAACCATTCCCTAGCTCTTCTGGATGTGTGCTTGGGATCATTATCCTGTTGGAAAATGATATCTTCTTCATCAATCCCTGATTCTGCCAAGCTAGGCAGCAAGTGGTCATTTAAAATGTCCACATACTGCTCAGCATTCATCTTCCCCTCAACCTCAGCAAGCATTCCCACACCATTCCATCCCATACAGCCCCATACCATTAAAGAACCTCCTCCAAACTTGACAGTCCAATTAACCTCTCTGTCTGTTAGGCCATCTCCCTTCTTTTTCCATACATATACATACACCTTCCCATCTGACCCAATCCTATTGATTTTGGTCTCATCTGACCATATAACATGCTTCCAGTCCTCTACAGTCCAGTGTTGATGAGCTAAGGCAAAGGCTAGTCTTCTCTGCCTATGTTTGATGGAGAGAAGAGGCTTTTTCTTCTTTGTTACTGCCTTGAGATGAGCTGCCTTGAGAACATTCCTCACAGTTTGTGAAGAGACAGGGGTAGTGATGGTGGAATTGATATAATGGGTGGCTTGGACAGCATTATCAGCCTTTCCTGTAGTGATATGTTGGATAATAGCCCTTTTGTCAGTAGAGGTAAGCTTGGATGGACGTCCTCCACAAGAGTTTTCCTTGTCTGGGTGGCTTTCTTTGATGAACTTGGCCACAGTGGACTTGCATACTCCAGTTCTAGAGGAAATTTGGCGAGCAGAGAGGCCAGCATAAGACAGAGAGAGGATATTATCTCTTTGAGCAGAGGAGATGGCTTTCATGGTAATTATGACTATGATACATGAGATATTCTGGTTTATATAGTTAGATATAGTCATAAAATAACATAATGACACCACTTTATAATTTATATAATAGTGGCATGATTTTTATGGTGTCATAAATAATGATTTATATAGTTTTAATATACACTCAAAAAACTGTCCACATGAGTCATCATTTTATAAGCCTTATATCTCCGCCGATTCCCACGGTGTAGGGCTCAAATAAAAGCCCTGAAGCCATACTACAATGTGGTATAAGTATGTCCTTGAGGAATTTGTTCATTCTCACACAATATCATAGATAGTGAAAAATGTCAAAACATGCGGACAGTTTTTTGAGCCACTGTATATGAACCCTGGGAAATCCTGACCAAGGAATATTTGTACTCTGGGACTTCCCAACATAATTATATGCCCTCTGGGAATTCCTGCCTGCAGAATATATGACTCCTGGAAATTCCCAACCAAAGAATATTTACCCTCTGGGACTTCCTGACATGATTATATGAACACTGGGAATTCCCAGCCTGTTAAGACCATACTCAAAAGGGTAAGGATCCGAAGGGCTTTGGCATCAGTTCGTGCACTGTGCCCCTTCCCTGAGTAATGCCCCTTATTTCAGGGAGTAGGTATATGTCTGAAGATCCAGAAGGAGTTGCGTGGCAGATCTGGACGTCCGAAGGTATCAGATATGATACATCTGAAGGTCATCCGGAGCGTAGGAATGGAACGAGGATTATGGCTAGCTTCGGAACGAGTTCCTAACTAGAAACTGACAGAGGTAGACTATCCGAAGATAGAGTCGGAGATATAGACTTTAAAGGAATCAATCCTAAGTCTCAGAAGATGACTAGAGCGGAAAGTGACTCAAGTCCGAAGGAAGCAGAATGAGCAGAATCTAAGATGATATTTGAACTAAGGTTCTACGGAGATCTACGAGTGGTTTATATACTGTAAGTATCTAAGACGGATAATCAACAAGTCCGGGACCGAGGGCTATGTACGAAGTGTAACGGAAGTCTATTAGTTAATGCGCAGCGGATCAGTAAGCATGAATTGGGAATGAAACACAGGTAATGTATCAGTGGCACAGGATGGAAGTATACACAGCCAGAATACCAGAAACAGGAGGAATGACGAAAGGAGATAGACACAGATATACATAAGGGAGTTAGAGTGCGAGAAGTGGGCACATTCGGATGGGTGATCTGGACAGGATCTGTGGACCAGATGGAAATAGAATCGATCAGATCTGATTGGATATGGTTGGATCTGGGATTAGAAGTATGGTATATGACACAGCCAAGGAATAATTGTACTCTGGGAAATCCTAGGGGAAGAATATTTGCACTCTGGGACTTCCCAACATGATTATATGGACACTGGGAATTCCCGACTGAAGAATATATGGCCCCTGGGAAATCCCGACCAAGGAATATTTACACTATGGGACTTCCCAACATGATTATATGGACACTAGGAATTCCCGGCCAAAGAATATTTGTACTCTGGTACTTCCCAACATGATTATATGCCCTCTGGGGAATTTTTGGGGAAAGAATATTTACACTCTGGGACTTCCCAACCAAAGAATATTTGTACTCTGGGATTTCCCAATATGATTATATACCATCTGGGAATTCCCAACTGCACAATATATGATCTGTGGGACATCCCAACATGACTATCTGCACCCTGGGAATTCCCAGTATGATTATATGACCTCTGGGAGGTCCTAACTCAAGCATATATGTACTCTGGGAATTTCCAACATCATTATTGATACCCAGGGAATTCCAAAACTATAGAATATCTACTCTCCTGGAACACCCTGCTGTAGCATCTAAGTACTGTATGAAACCTGATCATGATTATTCATCACCTGGGAATTCCCAGCCAAAGAATATATTCATCTCAGGCATTCCTTATGTGATTATATCTGGGGCGAAAGGGCAATACAGTAACCCAATAGCACTGCTGAAATCTTAGGTAGTGATTCATATAATACTGATAGTAGTCCCCATGCTTCTCCTGATGGTTTCTACATTGTCCCTGATGAGGGCCCTATTATTAGGCATTAGCGTGGGTATGGGTAGTTGGTGGGTTGGGTATGAGTTGGCTCATGGTGACCCACCATCAACCCATGACCCACATAGTGGGTTGGTGGGTATAATAGCCCCTGGACCAGAGGAGTGGTACAAGCTTAAATTATGTAATGCTAAACTGTACAATTTGAACCTTATACATGACATAAACCTTAATCTAATGTGCCTAAATAATCATCATAACCCCGCTGCCATTTTTAGTCAAACTGCACCAAATGGTCAGCAAGCGTCAGCCAAAGCCCACAGAGAAGGCCAAGGCATACCTACAGGCCATCAAGAAGACTCTAAAATGTAAGTGCAGTGACGAGCCTACCTCTGGCAAAGCCAAAAGTCCTGTGGCTGCTCCAAGTGATAGCGAAGATAGTCTAGTGCAACCCATATCAAAATCAGCCCCAACCACAAACAAAAATATACAGACTGTCATTTGCAGCAAAGAAGAGGAGGACGCACTTTATAGTGATGCCGACATCATTGAAATTCCCACACCAAAATCACAATCTGCAGTACCAACTGTTAGTAGCAGGTGGGTTACCCACCATGGGTAATGAGACCCACCAAACCCACACTACCCACACCACAACCCATGACCCACTTGACCCTTGGGTCGTGGGTATGGGTATGGGTCAGCTCGTGGTGACCCATGGGTTACCCATGCCATTGCCTACCTATTATACCCCCTAATGGTCTGTAATATGACCTCCACCAGTCCCTATCATACCTCCCTAAATTGCATCAAAATTGGCCTGAAGGACCCCTGACACCACCCACATGATGGGAAAATCCCATACAAAATATCATAAAAATATGTCCCAGATGGGCTGGGAAAATAATTGATGTTGTCCTACAATACTTCCCCTATAGTTGCCCCAGTGGGAAATACAACTGGAATCATACCTCTTAGGCCAATACTTGTATAGAGGACTATTAACCTAAGAGGTATCTTTTTGGGGGTGACTGAAGTGAATACAACAAGCACTTTCAGGTTTGGGTGGATTGAAGCTGATACCTTGAAATGGTACTGGAACTGACTATCATTCCTGGAATCGGGTTGTGGCATGTGCATGGACATCAGGACAGTTGCTATGTCCAATATGCTTCAAATTTTATTGAAGGCATTGGCTGGATTGATAGATAGATCATAGAGACCCTATGGGCATGTCTCAACCTGATTTCCCCTGCTGCTCGGGGAATGTCATCCCCGCACCGAAAGGGATGTCTTGATTATCAGATGAACAATTCCAATTTCTGCAAGATGATCCACATGAAAAGGACTCTTTGCCAGAAATACAAGCTGGTGAAGAATGGCATCACCAAAAGTGGCAAGGCTTTTGACAGACTCAATGAAGTTGCACCTGGCAATTGAAAGACAGAATGATTAGCCAGTGAGATGATTGCTCAGTCCAGGAGAATCAGTGATCCTGTGGTGATGGATTTATATGAAATCAATATCAAGAAGGGTAAGTTGACATTCTTTGTCTCCGTGGAGGTCCAAATTAATTTTGCACTTAGCACCAAGCAAAAAGGAGATCAAGCTTAGACTACTAGAAGCAGGTAATGCCCATAATGCAGCACCCTCTCGCAGATCTGTGGCAATTGAAGAGACTCAAATTGCATTGCTCATCAAGGTCCAAAGAATTGGAAGACAATCTACAGAGACACAGAGATTAGATATCACCCGGCAATGTGATCATCTCCAAGGCCAGATAGATGAATTCACTTGCTCTGACACATCTCGGAGAGGGATATGATGCAGATGATGATCCTGATGACTTGAACATAGATATTCTTGATGATCTCAATGATGACCCAGCAGATTTCACCAAGACATCTGATGTGTGGACAAACTCCCCTGAGCTCACCATAATTCCATTGCCATCAAACCTCGGGGTTGATCAATGCAGACACTGTATGGCAGAGGATCTAATTCTGTTGGAGATGTCACTTCATGAAGGGCAGGCCAATGATGCCCTGCACAATCTCCGCATTCACTTGTGCAACAAGGCTATCCTGTTCCGAACAACAGTTAGGCAAGCCAAATCTCAAGCCCTGAAAACTCAAGTGTGGTCCCAGGTGACATCAGTGCAGCAGGCAGTATCCCTCCATGCCAGTATATATACAAAGACCAGGAAGCAAATGATACAACTTGAGCCGGGGCAAGACCAGCTTCAGAAATACAAACCCCTGCTTCACGAGCAGCTCAAAATCAGCACTGCTGTCGGCAATCCAAATGCCTGAGGTCAGCAAAATGAGTCCTTTGCTTGGTTCTGGTCCGTGGAAGTTGACATGGGGGGTCCCTATAATTCATGGAATGAGGAATGTGAGTTCAGGCATGCTTGATATATCCCATGGTGAGCTGACAGGACCCATCCCAAGTTTACCAAGTTCATTGGCTTCAGGCAAAGGCACTATGGGATTGATGGAAGGAAGAAATATTATTGGTCCAATTGGAGATGGATTGGACGTGCAACTTTTTCTTGTGGAAAGCAACCCAATGGGGTGACCAGATGTGGGAATCATTGTTGAAACATCTTCTGGGTCATGCATGCTATGCGGGAAGGCAGTCTCAAATGTATTCCTTACTGGCTCAGGATGCACAGGCAGCATTTCAAGACCTGCAGCCCACATTGATTGATGGTGCACATGAATGAATTTGTTTTGCTGATGAAACACATATTTGACACCCAAACATTGAGTCCCTGGAATTGTCCGGGTCAGCCCATGTCAGAGTTTGAATTTCTTATCCATCCATCAGTGACTCATATCATCACCTCTTCACCATCTGTCACTTTAATTGCCAGTGTCACACTCTTGCATTAGCCATGCCTGTAACTCCTGCATCCACATCTGGTACTCCGAATACCGGAAATCACTGGCAACCCATGAAGCCAAGCCTTGAAGATATTTCTTGTACTTTGAATATGGCTACATCATGCATGCTGCATGTATCTCTCAATATCAGATGGAGGCTGCTAACAACCCTCCCTCTTCTGCCCAGATCATGTACTTTAAAGCTGGTCTGCAATAGGAGATCAATGTAAGTGACTGATGACCAGATGACCAGCTGACTTTGGTGGGCAATGCTGAGGTTTCCAACAGACATTTGTTACACCACTCCTGCAGTACTTAGCTGGAAGGAACATCATTTGGTTGTTCCAAGCTTGGTCGCTCATATCCTGACATTGTATCCCATTCTCACCTGGAACACTGTTCTGGACGATGTCTCTTCATCCCACCTATGTCAGTTCGATGATGTCACAGCTCTGGGACATCCATCCCAGATTATTCCTAGCTATGATACTACATGGTGGATGGGACACATTGCAATTCTTAATGAACCATGGCAATGGGGTCAAATCATGAGGTCCTGTGTTGCTCACTACCAGCATTGGATGGAAACTGGAGTTGAGGACGATGACTTGGTTCTTCCTGAGGTAAATGACTCATTGGGCCCATCAGTGATGGGACTTAAGTTGATTCAAGCATGCCTGGTAGCATTGATGGAGGAGCAAGATGAGGGTATCCATGAAAAGATGGCAGAGGTGAAGATGTACACTGACATGCTACAGAGATTGAAGAGAGGCAGGGGAGTGTAGTCCTCTTCACTGTGTTCAGAATAGAGAGGTCTTCATTTTATACATGATGTAAAATATTATATTCCATCCAAATTATTGTCCTGACTCCCAAATATTTAGTTCCAGATTTTGAGGTCCAGATTTCAAGTTCTGGATGTCGAGTCCTAAATCTCAAATGCCGAGTGCCAAGATACTCAGAGTTTGGGACTCAATTCATGGGACTCGACTTCCGACTGCCAAGTGCCGGGTGCTGGGTGCAGAGTTGTGAAACTAAAAACATGAGATTCAAGACGAAAAAGATATCTATCAAAAATGTGTGGATCAAAGTTTTTTCATTGTGTTACGAACTGGGGTGGCGTCACCAGCGACAGTGAAAAGACACAGACGGTCTGCTGGGAAGTTCTTACAATGTCCAAAAGAGGACAAGGTGAAAGTACAAGGAACGCGTTCCAAGTACGATCAAGGGTTCAGCCTCAAAGACAAGTCTAAGAGGTATCCACGAGAATAGAGACTAAGGCTAAGGAGTGCTTAGACTTAGAGACGATTCAAGACGACTTAGGTTGGAGACCTAAGTGAAGGAGATTCCAGGTAAAACCCAGTAAGATTAAAGTGAAGAATCTACTACAAGTACACCGTGCTTAAATAGACCAATATGTGCGCACGGACCAAGAGAGACGTGAGAATGTAAGTGCGTATCCAAAGAAGGAAGGCAACTATAGTACAGATGCGTTGAGCATATGAGTCAGAGTCATGTTATGTAATATACAAGGTAAATGAGTAGAAAATGAATAGGGGCACGTACGATTGTAACATTACCCCCTTTTTACATGTAAAGTCACCGACTTTAGTCATCTTGGTTCTCATAGTAAATGGGATCATCGCTCCACTCATAGTTCTCGTCAGCAAAGGACCCACTCCTCATATACGCAGCTTCTTCAAGACCAGCGCGTCATTTAGAATCCCTCCTCTTCTCTGCCTGAATTCGTTCATCGTCAAGTTGTTGCTCCCAAGAACGAAGTGCGTCATAGAATCCTTCGTCCTTCCAGGTTAACTCGAAGGGGGAAGGTCCAACTCATCGAGGACAATAGATGGACAAGTGAGTAGGCGACCAATATCTGCAAACCTTGCACTGATATTCCGCACAATTCTTCTGACGATGTCCAAGTAGTCCACAGACATGACATTTCATGTTTTCATCAGGGTTGGAATGGACCTTGCATAGTGGCGATGGGGAGATGATAGGTGTGGGGATAGTAGATCTGGCGCGTTTCTTCCCCTTATTCCTCCTCATACGTTTCAATGCAAGGGTATTGTTACGCCTGAGCTGCGTCTGCTGAGCAGGAGTTAGAGTGTATGCGGATTCAGGGAGGTCAGGAGTAGTTCCTCTTTCAGCGATCGCAAGGAGTTTGTTAGATGAAGATGGAGTAGTGATACTGAAGTCTTTTACTAAGACTGGAGAGATGGGATTCATTGGACCGAATGATGATGGAATAGACATGGGGGGTGTATATGAAGGTCGCGAAGTCGAGGGCCAAGCATTACCAGCTCAGTGGTAGGAATACCTAGTAATTTAGCGGCCTCACACTGCTCCTCTGTGCAAGGTTCATACAGCCAATCAGGACATTCATGAGAGGTTACGACGGGAGGTGGTGAGGTTGGCTGTTCGATGGGAGATGGCGTTCGGGGAGATGCGAGGTCAGCTTGCGTTTGTTGTAAATCAGTAATAGCTTCTTCCACTAAGTTTCTAGCCACTCTGGTTTCAGCGACTGACTGCTGGATGGTTTCGACAACCGTATTGGTGAGTTGTCCGATCTCTTGGACAGCAGTGCATAGGCCAGCAAAGGCGTCAAGACTAGAATACACGCGCAAAGAAGCGGGTGCTGGAATAGGAAGTGGCGTATCTTCCTGCGGAGAGGGAGGTCGAGCAACGCCTGCTCGACGTTCGGCAATG